>JAESUZ010001174.1:0-41462 GCA_017311185.1 Proteles cristata cristata | reverse complement strand
CGGGAAAGCACCCTCCCAAAGTAGCTGGAGAGAAAGGGGGACCGTGGAAACAGCCGCGGGGACGAACTACAAAGGGAGAAGGGATAAAGAAGAGGGAGAAGGTCCATCACGACTCTAGAAACGGGGGCCAGAGGGAAACTCGTGGCTACTCACCTGGCGCTGCGCTGGCGGGAAGGCGCCCCCCAGGGGCCCAGGGGCCGCGGTCCTCGGGTTCTCGCTGCCACACGGCCGCGAACGCTTTCTCTGGGCCGGGCTGGCACCGGCCGCCGTCTCTGGGCGTCGGCAGCAGTGCGGTCCCGCGTACGGTCCTGGGGCGACGGGCACCCGCCGCTGCTCGCGAAGACCCTCCCCAGAGGCCGAGCGGGGCCGAGCCGCAGGCCCTCAGGAGTGAGGGGTCGGACACACAGCCGCCTCTGAGGTAACACTGAGGGACGTGCCGCCCGCCCACCTGACGGCGGGGCCCCGGACACTGTAAGAGCGGGAGGGGACGGGAGCCGGAGACGAAGGACAGGTGTGTGACCGCGGATTCCCGGAGAGCACAGACGTCAGGCCCGCGGCCCGGGCAGCCCCGCGACGCCAGCGTCTCCCCTCCCGCGCATGCGCAAGCACACCCGCAGGCGCCACGATGCGCCCCAGGAGGCTAAGCTGCGCCATCTAGTGGGAAACAGAGGCGTTGCACTAGTTGGCGAACTGGGCCAACCCAGCTCTCCGGGAACACAAGTCCCTCCACCGCTCAGGTTATGGACTCTAAACTGGCTCATCAGAGTTTGCCTTCACAGGGAAAACGATGGAATGACAATCGTATTTCAGGCTGTTCCTTGGTCCATTCAATTTTCTTTCTTTCTTTTTTCTTTTTTTCTTTTTCCTTTCTTTTCATTTACTTGAATAAAGAGAAAAAATTATTTTCAATTTTTAATAAAAACATTTTATTCTTCTACTAAATTTTTTACTTTTTTGTATATTTTTCAAATTCTATTTTACTTCCATCGTTTCAAGTTATTCTATCTCATCATATTCATTTTCTAATTTTCAATAGTTTTCCTTCTTTTCCCATTTTTCGTCTAACCAATCAAGCATCTTTCAATAACCAGACCAAAATGCACCTTGGATCTAACATCATTGATTTGATTTTGTGTGTCTGTGTGTATGTGGTTTTAAAGTTTTTAATTTTAAAATTGTTTCCCTTTTTCTCCAATCAAAGTCCTTTCAATTATCAGACCAAAACACATCTAAGATCTAGTATTATTTGTTTGATTGTGTGTGTATGTGTCTGTGTTTTTAATTTTTTAATTTTAATTTTTCCCTTCTTTCTCCAATCAATCAAACTCCTTTCCATAACCAGACCAACACACACCTAGGATAGAAACTACCAAAACTGAAACAAGAAGTAGAAAATTTGAACAGACCCACAACCAGTAAAGAAGTCCTTTAGGAATCAAAAATCTCAAAAAACAAGAATTCAGGGTCCGATGGCTTTCCAGGGGAGTCCTACCAAGCATTAAAGGAAGACTTAACATCTATTCTCTTGAAGCTGTTCCTAAAAATAGAAATGGAAGAAAAATGTCCACACTCTTTCTATGAAGCCAGCATTACCTTGATTCCAAAACCAGACAAAGACCCTACTGGAAAGGAAAACTACAGACCAATTTCCCAGATGAACATGGATGCAAAAATGCTCAACAAGATATTAGCTAACCAGATCCGACAATACATTAAGAAAATTATTCACCACAAGCAAGTGGGATTGACACCTGGGATGAAGGGCTGGTTCAATATCTCCAAAACAATCAATGTGATGCATCACATCAATAAAAGAAAGGACAAGAACCCCATGATCCTCTACATAGATGCAGAGAAAACATATGACAAAATACAGCATCTTTTCTTGATAAAAACCCATACGAAAGAAGGGATAGAAGGATCATAAAAGCCATAGATGAAAGACTCAATGCTAACACCAACCATCGTCAATGGGGGAAAAACTCAGAGCTTTCCCCCTAAGGTCAGGGACAAGACAGGAATGTCCACTCTCACCACTGTTCTTCTACAGAGTATTGGAAGTCTTAGCCTCAGCAATCAGACAATACAAAGAAGTAAAAGGCATCCAAATCGGCCAGGAGGAGGTCAAACTTTCACTGTTCACAGATGACATGATACTCTCTATGGAAAACCCAAAACATTCCACCAAAATACTGCTAGAACTGATTCACGAATTCAGCAAAGTGGCAGGATATCAAATCAATGCACAGAAATCAGTTGCATTCCAAACACCAGCAATAAATCAACAGAAAGAGAAATCAAGAATCAATCCCATTTACAATTGCACCAAAAACCATAAAATACCTAGGACGAAATCTAACCAAAAAGGTGAAAAATCTCTATACTGAAAACTATAGAGAGCCAATAAAAGAAATTGAAGACGACACACACACAGACAAAAATGGACAAATGTTCCATGCTCCTGGATAGTGTTCACATGTCAATATTACCCAAAGACATCTACATATTCAATGCAATTCCTATCAAAATAACACCAGCATTCTTCACAGAGCTAGAAGAAACAATCCTAAAATTTGTATGGAGCCAGAAAAGACCCCGAATGCCCAAAGCAATCTGGAAAAAGAGAACCAAAGCAGGAGGCATCACAATCCCAGACATCAAGCAGTATGACAACGTTGGGGTCATCACAACAGTATGGTACATGCACAAGAACAGCCACTCAGATGAATGGAACAGAGGAGAGAACCCAGGAATGGACCCACAAACATATGGCCAACCCATCTTGGACAAAGCAGGAAGGAATATTCAGTGAAATAAAGACAGTCTCTTGAGCAAGCAGTCCTGGGAAAACTACACAGCGACATGTAGAAAAATGAACCCGGGCCACTTTCTTACAGCCTACACAAAGAAAACCTAAAAGTGGATGAAAGGCCTAAATGTAAGGCAGGAAGCCATCAAAATCCTTGAGGAGAAAGAGGGAAGAACCTCTTTGACCTTGGCCACAGCACCTTCTTCCTCAACACGTCTCTGGAGGCAAGGGAAAGAAAAGCAAATATGAACTCCTGGGACCTCACCAAAATGAAAAGCTTCTGCACAGCCTAGGAAATCATCAGCAAAACTAAAAGGCAATCAACAGAATGGGAGAAGGTCTCTGCAGACAACCTATCAGATAAAGGGTTAGTAGCCAAAATCGATAAAGAACTTATCAAACTCAACACCCAAAAAAACAACTAATCCAGTGACAAATGGGCTGAAGACATGAAGAAACACTTCGCCAAAGAAGTCATCCGGGTGGCCAACATGAAAAAATGCTAAATGTCACTCATCATTAGAGAAATACAAATCAAAACCACAATGAGATACTACCTCACACCTGTGAGATGACTACTATGAACAACTCAGGCAACAACAGATGTTGGCATGGCTGGTGGGAATGCACCCTGGGGCAGCGACATTGGAAAAACAGTTTGGAGGTTCCTCAAAAAATGAAAAATAGAACTACCCTACGACCCAGCAATTGCACTACTAGGTATTTATCCAAGGGATACAGGTGTGCGGTTTGGAAGGGGCACATGACCCACCAATGTTTACAGCAGCGCTAAGGATAATAGCCACAGTATGGACAGACCCCAGGTGTCCATCGATGGATAAATGATAAAGATGTGGTACATAAATACAGTGGAGTATTACTTGGCAGTCAAAAAGATGACATCTTGCCATTGCAACCACGAACTAGAAGGTTCTCCTCCTGAGTATACTGTTGCTGTATATCCTAACATGGATGTAAATTTTAAAAAGAAATAAATTAAATAAAAATTTAAAAAAAGAAAGTAAACCGACAATAGCTATTTGCAATAACCTGGACATAGCTCTGTTACTTAATCAGCTACAAGGAAAGAAAGGTCTGGAGGATAATATAGAGTAAAAGATCTTTAAAAGAATAAAATTAGGGGCGCTTGGGTGGCTTAGTCAGTTAAGCGTCTGACTTTCGCTTAGGTCATGATCTCGCGGCTCGTGGGTTCGAGCCCCGCGTCGGGCTCTGTGCTGACTGCCAGCTCAGAGCCTGGAGCCTGTTTCAGTCTGTGACTCCCTCTCTCTCTGACCCTCCCCTGCTCACGCTGTCTCTCTCTCTCTCCTAGAAATACATAAAACATTTTAAAAATTTAAAAAAAAAAGAATAAAATTAAGGGTCTTTTGCCTTCTACCTACAATGTAGACTGTGAGAAAGCTCTCACCCTAAAAAGACAATGATGGCAAGCTGGGCGATATGTGAATCCTCAACTTTTCCTCAACTCATCAGAAAGCTCGGGCTGTAGGGAACCAATAAACTCAAAAATCCAAGAAGAGGCAGGCACCTCCAAGAAGACAGTGGACGTGACTCCTGGCTTACCTAAAGCGTTGGGAAACATATTAGCCAAAAACTTCCACGGTGAATGACACCCACCACGCCACAGAGCCAAGAAGCTCAGAATGAAACCAGCAGATAAATACAACAACAACAAAAAAAAAAAACCCAAAAAAACCTTGGCACGTAGTATTCCAACTTCCAGAAGATAATGAAAGACAAAGAAACAATACTGAAGGCTGTCAGAGTGAAAAACACAACACTACAGTAAATGCAGTAAATGGACAGGACCTAAGATACGAGTTACAGTAGGTTCCTCATCGGAAAATCACGCAATCCAGAGACCAGGGGACTGTGAACCCAGGATCTACACTCCATGGAAATGTCATCACTCTTACACATACACAGTGATAAAGGGTCAATTTCCAAGAAGACATGACAGTCCTAAGTGGGTGCTCACTCAACTGAGCTTCAAAGCATAGGAAGCCAAAACTCACAGGACTGAAAGGACAACATAGAAAAATCCACAATCGTTAAGTGTCAATAATCCTTTCAGTAACCGAAGGAGCAAGCAGGGAGGAAATCAGTAACGGTGTAGAAATGGCTGAAAACTACTATCAGCCAACTTGACCTATTGATGAGAACACTCCGCCCAACGCCACCAGAGTACACACCCACCACTCTCTCCCCACATCCATCGCACAAACCCATAATGAGCATCTGTCACGGGTGAGGCACTAGACTGAGCAGAGATGCACCAAGCCCCTCGGGGAGCTTACAATCTACCCGGGTAGACAGACGTGTAGACAGATCACTCCTCCTGCAGCCTGGCTGGGGTCATGAGACAGACGGATGCAGATGGACTGGCAGGGCCACAGAGGGGGGTGAGCTTACCCAGCACCCAGCACCTCGCCCAGCAAGGGCCCTCAGTAAATGCCTGATGAATGAATTTGCTTTATTGTCCTGAATGTGGTTTGAATATGGTTTTAATATGAAACATAGTAGGAGGCACAGTTTTAAATTATGAATATGGTTTCTATGAGGGCACGTTTGCTGCCCATCTCTCTCCAGAGTGTGGCTTCCAGGAGAACCGTGACGGCTCCCGTCTTGTTCACTGCCGTAGCTCAGAATCTAGGGTGATGGCTGGCACACAGCAGCTGCTCAATAAACACTTAAATCCTACAGGAATATGCTCCTTATAAATATGTATGTATTCCTCAGTAAACATTTATGTAAGTGGGTGATCGATGGACAGGTGAATCAATGGACAGATGACGGCAGGGACATAAAGAGAAGTGGGCAGATAAATACTAAGTGCAGAGGCAGAGGGATGAGTAGGTAGACAGAAGTGCATGTGGAACACTCACCAACCAAGAACATATGTTGAGCCGTAAAACCAACCTTAACAAATCGAAAGGAATTAGCAGTTAAACGGTCGCTTCCACATCACCCAGGGCTCCAAGAGGAAGAAATCACAAAGGAACCCCAAATATACTCTGAATTAAATGCAAATGAAAATGCCACATATCACAATTTGTGAGACAGAGCTCAAGCAGTGCCTAGAAGGAAACTTAGCACAGGAAATCCTTATGTTAGAAAATAAGAAAAGGTCTCAAATCAAGCACATTAAACGCAAAGCAAACAGAAGGAAGTATAAAAAGCAGAAATCCATGGAATCAAGAGTGGAAAACTTCATTTTGTGAAATACAGAACTGGTGAATCGCTGTACTGCTTGCCTGAAACGAATACACTACTGTATGTCAACTATCCTTTCATTTTCAAAAAATGGAAAAACAATGGACAAAACCAGTAAATCCAAGTTGGAAAAAGAAATCCATGAAACTGAAAAACTTGTAGACCAGGGGTCAGCAAACCTTTTCTATAAAGGGCAGAGAGCAAATATTTTAGGCTTTTCTGGCCACATATCGTCCCTATCACAGCCTCTGCTTGTGTTTTCTCTTCTCTCTTTTTTTCCCCTTAACTTTAACAATGGGTCACGGGCTGATTTAGCCTGCAGGCTATCATTTGCTAACCACTGCTGCAGACACATAGATCAAGGAAAAAAAAAGAGAGAGAAAACACAGAACTTATAACTAGGGAACACTGGGGACAACCCTAAACTACTTCGATAACATGACGAATTCCTTAAAAGACACGGACTGTCCAAATTCACCCAAGAAGAAATAGATACCGTGAAGAGTCCTACATTCTAATCCTTGTGAATGCCATCCAACGTGTATAGGAGAAATAACACCAATCTTCCTCCAAATCTTCTAGCACATAAAGGGAGGCATCACGTCCCATCCCATTTTATGCCCTGAAACCCAAGCCAAACGAAGGCACTGCCACAAGGAAAACTACACACCAGTAACCCACATGAACACAAGACACAAAAATCCTTAATAAAATTCAGCATGAAGTGTGGTTCCACATTTGAAAATTAATGAAGAGAACTCACCAATACTTCTACAAGCTCAAGGAAAAATCAGGATTGTAGCTATAGATGCAGAAACGAATGTTGATGAAATTCAATATGGATATGCAACAAAAACTCTCCACCAGCTAGGAACAGAAAGACACTTGCTCAGCCTGAAAAAGGGCATCTGCAAAAATCTACAGCTCACATCCTCACATTCCCACCATTCCCCACCCCTCCCCCACTCCCCCTTCTGAACCAGCACTGCCTGGGTCCTGGGCCTTTCAGGAGAGCTACCTTCTAGAATGTTCCGCCCCAGCTGTTGAAAGGGCTGACACCCTCTCCTCCTTCAGGTCTCCGCTCAGAGAAGCCTTTCTGACCCTTGCCCTCCCTTGTCACACCCTGTCATACCCCACCGTACCCCATGCTCTTGTTTCTTTGCGTGCTTGTTCATTCTGTGTCTTCTGCCTTGCGTGTCAGCTCCCGGAGGACAAGGGCCCCTATGCTTACTCGCCACAGGGCCCAGCACTGTGCCACTTCAGCAAATGTTTGATTATGAATGTACAACATATGATGACAGCTACAACTGCAGCTTGACTTCTTCAACTAACAGGGAGATCGTTACGCACTGGGGGGAGAGAGCCCATTTCATGGGTCGACACATTAAAAAGTAAGGACCGGAATCTTCCTTTGGCTGGGAGGAATCTCAACCAGGGTAAGTGAGGTTCAGAGAGGAAAGGGAGTTATCCAAGGTCACAGGACACCAGAGGTGACACGACAGCCAAACGTTGCTTCCACTGTATCCTCGTTGCGGGAAAGCACTTCTGACCCAGCAGGAGACCCGTCCTCGGAGAAGCAGGCATCTTCAGGATGCTGGCTGCGATGCCCACCGCCTGGCCCACTTTTCTGCACAGGTTTCCCTTTGCTCCTTTCCAGGACAGAGCTGCTCCAGGGCACCTGCCCAAGGTGAGCCCGTTCCCATCGGGAACATTCAGAGGAAATAACGGGCATTGGCCTTTGACATCATAACTCACTCTGGCTTGCAAACCCCTTGAGCCCAGTTTGACACATTCAGCAGGATTTAAAAGAGGTGCTCAGCAAATCTTGTGAGCACTAATGGGAGAGGGTTTATTGCTCTGTGCTTCTCGAGGAGCACAGAGGGGAATAATCACAGCTCCTCGGGAAGGTTCCCTCAGCCGCATCCACCAAGCATGTGGCCTTGGGGGCGGCCGGCAGCCAGGCCTGAGCCCCAAGCAGCCACCTGGAGCCCAGCTCAGGCCTGGAGAGCCAGCCTGCAGGCGTAAACTCTCTCTGGAGAGGAAGGTCACACCCCAGCACAACTTCCGGTCATTAGGATCTGTTTTGAGAATACGAGTATTCTTACATCAGAATAGCACAATTCTGTCCTTACCTGTAACTTTAAGAAGGACCTGCTTTCCTAAAATGTGAATCATTATATCAAAGGATCAAGTTCCCGCTTCCATTCTTCCTCCCCCTTGAAAGGAAAGGAAACGCGCTTCATAGAGGACTCTCCTGGCTCTGGTCCCCCGCTCCCCTGGCCAGGAGCTTGCACACACGGAATCTAACCTGCTCCAGCCAGTGACTCTAATGGGTAGGGCTGGGAAAAACTGAGGCTCACAGGAGGCTTCACCACTGTCTCCAGGCTGCAGCATGAGCCAGGGACAAGGCCCAGCACCGACCAGAGTCTGCCGTACACGAAGTGATCATGGAACTCACACCACAGAAGTCGGCCCCATCGCCCAGCTCTAACACATCCTTGCCTTCTTAGAGCTGAGCACAGCATGTGACACGGAGCAGGTGCTCATATACAGGGTGGGCACTGACGAAGAAGTGAGCCAGGACAGGAAGACAGACAGACACACAGACACAAGGTGCTGATAAATCTCTCCGAGACCTGGACCAAGCCACAGCTGAAGCTGCCAGACCTTGCCCTGGAATTCTATTCCATGAACTGATACATTAATCGAATCCCCTCCCCACCTCTACTTTCTTTAAGTCTCTTGAAGATCCCTTTCACCAGCAACAGAGTTCTTACAGCCACCTGCGTATGGCTGGTCCATGTATCTTCTTTTTAAGTTTATTTTTTTGAGAAAGAGAAAGAGCAAGCAGGGGAGAGGCAGAGAGAAAGAGACAGAGAATCCCAAGCAGGCTCTGTGCTGTCAGTGCCGAGCCCGGCAGGGGCTCCAACTCATGAACCATGAAATCATGACCTGAGCTGAAACCAAGCGTCAGACACTTAACCAACTGAGCCACCGAGGCGCCCCTGGCCCACATGTCTTCTTTCTGGACTCTGGTTCCGGTTGAGAACATATAATCCACTTTCCCCTCCTCCTCTTACATCAAGTTCTTTCTCCCTGAACCTCCTTTCTGTCTTTCCACCCCTGCCTCCTGGGAATTCCCTTCCTTGTTTCCAATGCAACTGTTGGCTGTGTGTGGAACAAGGCCTTGAATGCACAAAGCACATTCTTTGCCCGGGCCTTTGCACTTGCTGTTCCCTTTGCCAGATTTTCTTATTTTCTTTCTTTCTTTCTTTCTGAGAGAAGAGAGAGAGAGAGACAGACAGACAGACAGACAGACAGCATGAGCAGGGGAGGGTCAGAGAGAGACACACACACACAGAATCCAAAACAGCCTCCTAACTCTGAGCTAGCTGTCAGCACAGAGCCTGACGCGGGGCTCGAACCCACGAAGCGTGAGATCATGACCTGAGCCGAAGTCGGATGCCTAACCGACTGAGCCGCCCAGGCGCCCCCCCTTTGCCAGATTTTCATGGGTCCTGCTCCCTTTCTTCACACCAGATTTGATCAAATGTCATCTCATCAAGAAATCCACTCCTAGTCAGTGGGTCCTGGAGAACCTCTCGGTGCCCATAAGTCTTCCGCTCCCTCTGGCTTGTTTTCCTTCATGACACTTAGCACTTCCTGAAATTACATCCAGTTTACTCGTAGATCACCTGCTACCCACTGAAATGGCAATGCCGTCGTGAGGCCAGGCCCGTCTCGACCCCACGGGGCCCAGCACCGTGCCTCCTCTAAATAGAAGCTCTATAAATATGCTAAGATGTGAGTTTGGAAAAGATCTTTTCTTAGACCATGAATTGTGATCAAGGAAGGAACAGTGACAGAATTTGTATAAATACGATCATCACCAGAAATGAAAACTCTGACAGAAATGGTGTTTACAACTGCTTAAAATACCCCACACCTGGAAAGCTATCATTTGGGGGTGGGAAAAGCGGGAAAATTGGGCTCTTTTACATTTTAAAGGCTTGCCTACTTTTCTGACTTTAAAAAATAGAATCCCTAGCTGGGGTTGGAGGCTCCTGCACCCTGGCTGAAATGTCTCAGGCATTTCCATGTTCAGAGGGAGTGTCTGAAGAATGGCCTTCCAGTTCTCTGATGACCCAAGGATGTGGCAGAGCTGACCTAAAAAGCCACTGTGGTTGAGCCCGGCAAGGAGGTGCTGGCCCACCACTCTGCACATGGTTGAATGCGGTCTCCCCATCCATGGCACAGAGATGTGGGCACCCAGGAAGGACTTGAACCCTCTGACAGACCCAAACTCCACTAGGGATTTCATTTTTCCCTGGAATCCAGTTTTTCCTAGAACCCATCCCCCCATCCCGCTCAACCCCAAAGGAGACATCTACCAACCGGGAATAGAATCCACATGCCCTGAAGGCATCAGATAAGGGGAAAGCATATGCAGATGCTAGAAAAATCTCCTCTATCAACATGTTCTGGACTTGCTGCCTCTTAAGTCTAAGTATATAGATTCCAAGAGTCTGGCTGGCAAACGGAGTATGTGGACAAGTTCCTTCATCCATCCTTCCTTTTTCCTTCCTTCTTTCCATTCGTCCATCCTTCCTTCCATCCATCCGTCCTCCTTCCCACTATTCCTAGATCCACCTATCCATCTACCCATGCACTAATTTATTCATAAATTCCTTCCTTTATCCACCTATCCATCTACCCATCTATCCATCCATCCACCATCATTAGTACTTTCATCCAACCATCTATACATCCATTCATCCATCCATCATCCATCCATCCATCCACTCATCCACCCACCCATCCACCCACCACACAAGCCCATACTGGGCATCTGTCATGAATGAGGCACTAGACTAAGGAGAGATACATGAAGCCCCTCAGGGAGCTTACAGTCCAGGCAGGTAGACAGACTTGTCCACAGATCACTCCTTCTGCAGCATGGCTGGTATCATGAGACAGATGGATGCAGATGGGCCTATAGGGCCACGGAAAGAGGTAAGGCCCACAAACCTAGCACCTCGCCCAGAAAAAGCTCTCTGTAAATGCCTGATGAACAAATTCATTTTTCTGGTCTTGAATGTGTTCTGAATGTGATTTTAATGTGACGTATGGAATACACGTGTTTAAATTATGAATATGTTTTATTTGTTATCTCGTTCATTGTCCATCTACCACCGTGTCCACCCCCACACACACACACAGACACACACACTACAGAATGTAGCATCAGGACAGCAGTGACTACTCCTATCTTGTTTAACTACTAACTCTCAGCACTCTGACTGATGCTGGCACATAGTAGGTACTCAGTAAACATCCTTTCTGCTTCCTGACCCTAACTTCGTCTCCTGTTTTCAGCCATTCTCTTTGCCTTGGAGCATGTCAACCACTCTTGGCCTGCAGACCTGCCTTTTAGAGGTCTGTAGGGTCTGGAATTGGAATCCTGTGCTTCTCCCTCCTCCCACGCCTGGTCATGGGAACCCGCCAGTCCAGGGAATCAGAGCGCTGCCTTCCTCCTCGCCATGACCGGTTCAGAGATCAGGTACCGTTTGAAGAAATTTCCCTTTGCCATCTCTTTTGATCCTTATAACAGAAATACTCTAAGGTAGGTGTGCCAATATTATCCTCATTTCACAAACGAGGAAACTGAGACCCAGAATGTTTAAGCAACTTGCCCAAGGTCACACAGCCCTAAAGTAGGAAAGCCAGGACCTGAATCCTGCTGTCTGGCGCCAAAGTTCAAACTCTAAACTACCATGTCTTTTTTTTAAAAGTTTGTTTGTTTGTTTAGAGAGACTGTGTGTGTGTGTGAGGGCCCACCTGAGCAGGGGAGGAGCAGAGAAGGAGGGAGGGAGAGAATCCCAAGCAGGCTTCACACTGTTAGCACAGAGCCTGATATGAGGCCCGATCCCACGAACCGTGAGATCAGGACCTGAGCCAAGATTAAGATTTGGATGCTTGGGGCGCCTGGGTGGCTTAGTCGGTTGAGCGTCCGAATTTCGCTTAGGTCATGATCTCGCGGTTCGTGGGTTCGAGCCCCGCGTCGGGCCCTGTGCTGACTGCCAGCTCAGAGCCTGGAGCGTGTTTCAGAGTCTGTATCTCCCTCTGTCTCTGACCCTCCCCTGCTCACGCTGTCTCTCTCTCTCCCAGAAATAAATAAAAATATTAAAAAAAAAAAAGAGTTGGATGCTTGACTGACTGAACCACCCAGACGCCTCTAAACTTCCATGTCCTTTGAGCAAAGGCCATCCGCATACAATCAGGAGTGCATCCCTGGACATGGGCTCCACCTACCGACAGGTGTCCTCTCCTCGCCGCAAGCCGGGTGCTATCAGACTGACAACGAAAGGGGCTCCAGAGGAAGAAGCCAACCAGAGGCAAACAGAGGTTGAGACGGAGAAGAGATGCAGGCTGGCATCTCTAACCCTGCATCCATCAAGGCCTCGGGCTGTTTGGAAGTTTTCATAAGCCCTCCAAATTCCTTTACTGGAATTCCGGGTTTGGCTTCTGTTCGGACTGATAAGCTAGATCACTTCCACTTGCTTCGAGCCTGAGAACCAAGCACGAGACCACCCCCTCGTGAGGACCTTCAGCTTGGCATGCGGGCTCTGCCTTGTCTCTCTCACCTGCATCCTTGACTCCTTCCATCTCTTAGCCCGGCTCATCCAGAGCCAAGCCCACCTCGCCCAGGGCCACGCCCACCCTCCAGCGGTCTCACTCCATCTCCGGGTAGGCTGTGGGGAGCTGTGCTATTGGGCCCCAAACTGCTAACTGGGGACCCCTAGAGCCCAGGAGCTCTCCACGCTGCAACCTCCCTGCCTGTGCCCCATGACACTGACTCCCTCTTTGCTAGTGACCTTCTGCCTCAGTCTCCCTTACAGCCCTACAGCGTACGCCTGGGTTGGGGGACACTACTGCCCTGCAGGGAGCCCCATTCCCTGTGCCCCAGACACTGCCCAGAGTCCTGCTCCAAGGCAATAGGCGCATGCCCGCCTCCCTCCCCAAATACCCTGGTCTGGAGACTTCTGAAGGCCTTCCCCCTCCCTCCCCCACCCAGTCAGGACTCTCTTCCAGACTCAGTCCCTCCCTGTTACCCGAGAGCTGGCCAGTGGCCCTCTGTGAAGCCCCCATGCAGACCCCAAAGGCCGGAGCCCAGGACACGAGCCAGGTTAGAGCCGTCCCTGCCCCTCAGCAGGCAGCCCACCCTAAGCCCCGGTCTTCCTCCTCTAAGTCAGTTCCCCATCACAGGCCTCCAGTGCCCGGGCCTGCGTCTTCTGTCCCTGGACGGCCCATCTAGAACCAAAACCCCTCCCGGGCTGGGCCCCGATGGGACGCGTGTGGGCCCTTCTCCACCCTGCTGTGGAGCCCAGGAACATCCTCGGCAAACCAGGGCCCGTCCCCCAGCAAGCCGCTGCCCCTCCCCCAGTGCCCTGCCATGACCCCCCAGCTCTGGCTCACCCGCTCCTGTCTCCTTGTCCTCCTCACTTACTAGCTCAGACACGCAGCCTCCCCAACCCCGGACTCCAAGGCTTTCTAGAGCCAGGCAGTCGGGACTGCCCCCCGCCCCCACATCCCCAAGGTTCTTTTCATCATCTGATTGCTTTTGCCTTGTGTGAGCCCCAAAGCACGTCCACAGCTGCGTTTCCAGACGCGTCTGTATCTGGAGATCCGAGCACATGGTCATTTACTGTCCTGAACGTCCTGGTCCTGGGGGCAGGCCCCGCCGTCCTGGCGGTAAAAACCCAGAAATGCTGGCATGTCTGCCTCAAGGCCCCCAGGCGCCCCTTCCCAGGGGACACTGCACCTCCCATGATTCAGACTTAACCTCCGCCGCGAGCCTCACAGCCGGCCCTTGCTGAATGGACTGTGCTCAAGAACCAGGGTTCAATACCATAAACGTGCACTCGCATCCCCGGCTACTCGGAGTCGTGTTCATTCTGTAGATGTTCTTGGAACCTGTGCCCTCGGGTGGGCGTGGGGTAGGAGGGCTCTCAGATGCAGGCTCTGAGGCTGGTTGGCAGACACTGTTCAGGACACACACACACACACAGATCGGCCACTGTCCCAGCACAGGGGGTACACCCGGGAAGGCAGAGTCTGGGGTGTGGGGTCTCAGGGCAAGCCTGGGCGCCCATCGTGATGCCACATACCCCCACCCAAAGCACTACGACCTCAGACGTGCGGCTCTTCAGAAAAGCCCCCCTTCAAAGCTGCGAGGCTCTAAGTGGGGCTGACTCGGTGACAGTCCCAAACCCCAGCCCACAAACCCCTGCTGGAGGACAGGGGCACACAGGCTCCAGAAGCATCTGCGTCCAAGGAGACACAGACAAGAAGAGCTTAGCACCATCTTTCTTCTTTCCAAGATGGTGTAACCATTCTTCAACTCTTTTATTGCATTTCTCCTTTTTTTCTCTTAAATCTCTGAGAATCTTAGGTGCCAGGGACCAGACCGTCCCGGAGGTCATTCGGCCCAATCCTCCCCAGGTGCCTTACCAGCCTTTTTGACTCACCCACGTGACAAAGTCAGCAAGTATTTTTGAGATCAAAACTAACAGTGTGCTTCTCAGTGATAACCTTTAACCTGCTGATCACTTTCACTCTTCCATGGAGGGGAGGGGACCCCCCCCTCCCCCCCGTGGGGCATCCACCTTGAAATCCAAGCTCCTGGCGGGGTCTGTGCTGCCTACGTGACCTGTGCTCCAGGCTGGGGGCCGCAGCCCCACCTCCCACACAGGGCCCCTTGAGCAGAGACATGTCAGCCCAGCGCACCTGGGACATACTCCCCACCTTCCACCCCCAGAGCCCCCTCAAAAGGGTGGGGGGCTGCAGAATTTTTCATGCCTACAAAGGATGCCAGGAATCCTTTCCTCGGCCCCTGGAGACGGCCCGGCCCGGGTGCACTTCCTGACCTCACGCTGGCTGTCAGGGTCCTCTTTCCACTGCAAATGCACATGCGCTTTTCCATCCTGCCCACATGCCCTCAACCCTTCCCATGCCTCATCCCAATTCACTGCCTTTGCCATAAAGAGAGAAGGGCATCCAGAAGAAGAGGCAGGGTGTGGTGCTGGCAGTGCCTGGGGACGGGTCTGTCTGCTTCCGAACAAGTAGCTTTGGGGACCACTGGTGGCTTACAGATGTTCCTATAATGGGCTAGACAGGGTCTTGCGTTCATTCCGAGAATAAAACAAAAGAAAGCGAAACAAAACCATGCAGAGGCAGAGACTGATTGTCTGTAAGAACCATCCATTTCTAACTGGCAGGAAAGAGGCCCTTCAGGCAAACACAGGCCCTAGAAACAAACCACCAACCGCCCCAAAGCCCCAGGCCGTAATAATGATAATTATTGTTACTGTTCTTATCATCACAGTAACTTGCATTTTCATGGTACTTTGTGCTAGAAACAAACATGAGCTGGCGGCTGGGGAGGACCCGGGGAGAAGCTCGCTCTCGGGGAAACAAGTGAACCCACAATTTGAAGACCTTGTAATGGACCCAAATCTGGAGCAGAGTAGTTACATCCTTAACTGAGCCCAGGAGGTCGGAGAGGGCTTCCTGGAGGAGGCAGCCTCTGGTAAGCCTGGACAGGAATAAGCAGACATTTTCCAGGGAGAAGAGCTGGAAGGGTTTCTGGGAGGAGGGAACAGAAAAGCAAAGGCTTGAAGGCAGGAACAGCAGACTGCATTTGGGAAACTTGGTGCTAACCAGTGTGGCGGGAGCTCAGCGTTCCCGGGGTTCAGGAGGAAAATGGCTACTGAGGTGGGCACAGACCAGGCACCAAGGGGTCTCACAGGCCGTGTGGAAGAGTCTGGATTTTGCCACAAGGCAATGGAAGTCACAGAAAGACTTAATTGATTACGCTCCGCTCTCTCTGTGTGTTTTGCTGAGGAAGCACTCGTGCGTCCATTTAGTCTCAAAGATATTCAGACACGGTCCCTTCCGTGGCTTCTACCGCTCCCTCCTAACCTCAGCTTCGGGAACTGCCACATCAGAGCCACTCAGCCTGGCTTTTCACCCACTGATTCTTAGTCCATTACGAAGCCTTCTTGGATAAAGACATGCTCTGCGCTGTGTTTTTGCGTGAATTCCTCAGAACTCATTTCAAAGCTACTATTTCTGCCTTTGATGATTTTCTTCCTTTGACCGTCTATGGTGGTTTTACAGCTATAAGTTCCAAGATGATGTTTTCAACATTTCAGCTGACTCACTGGCCCTTTCTCCTATCTCTCCACCCGTCTCCTCGGCTTTCTGTCCTGATTTTCACACGTGTTTGTTCCTCTCGTGGACGCTATGCCTCCGTTTCCTCTAAAAGAATCCTGTTACGGGTTGAATTGTGTCAACGAGGACACGATCCAGTCCTTGCCCCCAGAACCTCAGAATGTGCCTGACTTGGAATCTGGCGAGTGGCAGATGTAATTGGTTATGATGAGGTCACCGGGGTGCGCCCCCGATCCCATGAGGCTGGTGTCTTTATAAAAAGGGGAAAGATCGGGGGCGCCTGGGTGTCTCAGTCAGTTAATCATCCGACTCTCGATTTCGGCTCAGGTCATGATCTCACAGTTCGTGAGTCTGAGCCCTGCAAGGGGCTCTGTGCTGACTGTCAGGAGCCTGCTTTGGATTCCTTCTCTCCCTCTCCCTTACTCTCAAAAATAAATAAATAAAGGGGCGCCTGGGAGGCTCAGTCGGTTAAGTGTCCGACTTTCGCTTGGGTCATGATCTCGCGGTTCGTGGGTTCGAGCCCCGCGTCGGGCTCTGTGCTGACTGCCAGCTTGGAGCCTGGAGCCTGTTTTGGTCTGTGACTCCCTCTCTCTCTGACCCTCCCCTGCTCATGCTGTCTCTCTCTCTCTCAGAATAAATAAAACATTAAAAAAAAAATTAGGGCGCCTGGGTGGCTTAGTCGGTTAAGCGTCCGACTTTCGCTTCGGGTCATGATCTCGCGGTTCGTGGGTTCGAGCCCCGTCGGGCTCTGTGCTGACTGCCAGCTCAGAGCCTGGAGCCTGTTTCAGTCTGTGACTCCTCTCTCTCTCTGACCCTCCCTGCTCATGCTGTCTCTCTCTCTCTCAGAATAAATAAAACATTAAAAAAAAAATTAGGGCGCCCTGGGTGGCTTAGTCGGTTAAGCGTCCGACTCGCCGGGTCATGATCTCGCGGTTCGTGGGTTCGAGCCCCGCGTCGGGCTCTGTGCTGACTGCCAGCTCGGAGCCTGGAGCCTGTTTCAGTCTGTGACTCCCTCTCTCTCTGACCCTCCCCTGCTCATGCTGTCTCTCTCTCTCTCTCAGAATAAATAAAACATTAAAAAAAAAAAATTAGGGGCGCCTGGGTGGCTTAGTCGGTTAAGCGTCCGACTTTCGCTCGGGTCATGACCTCGCGGTTCGTGGGTTCGAGCCCCGCGTCGGGCTCTGTGCTGACTGCCAGCTCGGAGCCTGGAGCCTGTTTCAGTCTGTGACTCCCTCTCTCTGTGACCCTCCCCTGCTCACGCTGTCTCTCTCTCTCTCCTAGGAATAAATAAAACATTAAAAAATAAATACATAAACAAACATCAAAAAGGGGGAAGATTTGGACAGACATGTGCAGAGTGAAGACGATGTGCAAACACAGGAAGACGGAGGCCGACGCACCGGTGCTGTCTCAGCTACAAGTCCGGGGGGTCCCAGGCACAGCTCACAACCCCAGAAGCGAGGCGTGAGAGGCGCGGAGCGGGTTCTCCCTCGGAGCCCTCGGCACGACCGGTGGTGACCTGCTGCTCCGGCCCTCCCAGCCTCCGGAACAGTGAAAGAACAGACCAGACTTCGGTGGCCTTCACTGCCCTCCCCCCACGACCTCCCGCTGTGACACGTGGTGAAAACACATCCCACACACCCCTCGTCTCACAGACATTTTGGTCGACCTTTCGTGTGGCTTTGGGGTGGCCCCGCCCAGCGTTCCTTCCAGAACTTGCTGTGCAGACTCATCTCATGCGGGACGCTTCATCGGCCTCCCCTGCAGGAGGCACTGCCCCGAAACAACACCCTCCTCATCCCAGGATGCCTAGACTAGGCGAGAACCACGTCTCCCTGGCACCCAGGACCCCTGCTCCACGGTGACACCGACAGATCGCACCCGTGGCCAACGGGCGGCTTGGCCCACCGGGGCTCTGCGTCTGGACCCCTGCCTTCAGCCTCTGGCAGCCGGACAGATGCCCCCGTCCCTGCAATGGTAAGAGCACCTGACTTCAGTCTCCTCCTATGAGCAGGTGGGGCCTGCCCTGCCCGGAGCCCTACCCGTGGGCCCGGCTCCTGTCCCCACTTGTCATGCACGGGCCAGCTTTGGTCCCCAGCACCCACTATTCCTGCCGCTGCATCTGAGTCCAGAGTTCACCGGATTCATGGCTTCAGACTCGCCGACAAGCCTGTGTTTCTGAACCGGGTTTGTTCCTCGGCGACGTCCGTCTTTGCTTGTGGAGCAGATGTGCCCCTTCCATTTCCGAATACGTACTTAGGAGGGGGCTGGCGGGGGGTGCGGGGGCACGGGTGCTGACATCCACTGGTAGGCACATACAAGGAGGGGAAAGGCCAGGGTGTGGTTTTCAGAAGAGGGCTCTGGCCACAGAGCAGGGCCGGGGGCCACAGGACACGACTCGGAACGGGGCCTCGGGAGCATCTGAGAGATCTGGAAGAACTGTCAGCTCGCGGGTGACTCAGTGAGGAGGGAGGGGCAGCCAGAAGGGGGCAGGTCTGGACTTCTCAGCTGGGAGACGGATCTGTGCTGAGAGGGGGAGGAGAGAAGGCCTGCAGGTTGGGGCGGGTGGCGGGGAGAGAGCGCCGCAGGTCCGGTCGGGGGCATGTCAAGCTGAGGGATCTCGAACATCCCCGAGGAGCTCAGAGGCCGCTGGACACGGCAACGCTTCCGTCTGAGCGTGAACTCCTCTTCGGCCAGGCTCTCTCCTGTGCTAGACACTGTCCACGTGCAACGCACGCGTGGCCTGACCACAGGACTCCAGCAGTGGTCACTGGCTGCCCGTTTGTATTCGCTCCGGCTGCCATGAACAGCACCGCAGACCCGGCGCTGACACCACGGACGTGCCCTGGTTCCCAGCTCTGGAGGCCGGACGTCCGAGGTCAAGGTGCCCGCAGGGGTCTCCTCTGAGGTCTCTCTCCGCGGCTCACAGATGGCCGGCCGTCTTCTCCCTGCGTCCTCACAGGGTCGTCCCTCTGTGCTGGTAGTGTTTTAACCTACTGTTTATAAGGTGACCCGTCAGACTGGATGAGAGGCCACCACTTTAGCTTCATTACCTCTTCAAAGAGTCTACCTCCAAATACGGTCACGTTCTGAGGAACGGGGGCAGGGGGGGCTAGGGCCTCAATGCACAAATTTGGCGGGGAACACAGTGCAGCCCCTAATGCAGCTGGATCAGTCACTGAACTCTGGTAACGTGGCCCCTCCCGGGACCCCTCGGCCTGGGGGAGCAGGGCACCTGGGGGAGCGGGCAGCCAGACCCCAGGGCCGAACCGCCCCCAGCCCCACCCGCACCGCCACACCAGGCCAATCTCTTCTTTAACCTCTCTTCGTCCCCCTTGACGGTGCCGGCTCTTCCTTGCCAAGACCCTGAGCCACGACTGCCCACCCGCTTTCCATCCCTTGGCTCTAGGCTATTTCCACAAGAATCTCAGGAGCACCTGAAGCCTATCCCAGAGCCGCAGTCCCAAAGGGGCGGGGCCCCCCGGACACCCAAGGGCACACCCCTGTGGTGGTAGGTCCCAGGGACTGAGGGGTGGGCTGCGTGCTCCCACCTCCCGTGTAGCCCTGGCCAGGGGACATCATGACACCGAGTGACTTTCGAGTTCAGACACTCACAGGGGATAAGAGCGAACCAAGACCTAAACCACACGCCTTATACAAAAATGACCTGTAAACGGGTCCCGGCTTCAGCGGAAATTGTGAATTTATAAAGCTTTTAGGTTTTAGGGACCCGGACCTAGAACCTCAACCCACAACTAGGCAAAGCGTTTAGACTTGACATGGAAAGCGCGCCCCCGTGAAAGGGAAAGTCAGAGCTGCACCTCTGAAAAATTCAACATTTGCCCCACGCAAGACGCTGTGACGAGGGTGAAAAGGCAAGTACTGGCCGGAAGCACCCTTGCGAGCCCACACCCGACAAGGACTGGGGTCTAGAACATTCACAGCGAGCAATTCAAGCCGGAAGATGGGCGCAGACAAACACTCCGCCTGAGGAGCCGCACAGACGGCAAATGGGAGCGCGGCCACCGTGGGAGGTCGGCGCAACCCCGATGCCAGCAAAACGGTGCGGCCCCTCTGGAGACGAGGTGGGCGGCTACTTTCAAGATTAAATGAGCAACTACCATAGAGGGAGCAGTGGCATCGCGGGCATTTAGCCCAGAGAAACGAAAACCTACGCTCAGGCAAACACCTCTGCACTACGTCCATCGCAGCTGTATCTGTAACAGCCTAGGATGCAGACGATAAAGGTGCCCTTCCAGGGCTGACGGTCCATCGGTGGTCCATCCACACCACGGACGCCGCAGGGCGGCAAGGAGGAATAGCCTGGTGGGCGCCGGCGTGGCTCAGCCGGTCAGGTGTCTGACTCGCGGTTTCGTGAGTTCAAGCCCTACATCGAGCTCTGTGCTGGCAGTGCAGAGCCTGCTTGGGATTCTCTCTCTCTTTCTCTCCCCTCCCCAACTTGCTCTGTCTCTGTATCTGTAAAAAAAATTAAGTATTAAAAAAAAAAGGAAGAATGCGGCACCCGGGTGGCTCAATCAGTGAAGTGTCTGACTTTGGCTTAGGTCATCATCTCATGGTCTGTGAGTCTGAGCCGTGAGTCGGGCTTCTGCTGACAGCTCAGAGCCTGGAGCTGCTTCGGGTTCTGTCTTTCTCGCTCTCTCTCTCAAAAATGAATAAACGTTAAAATTTTTAAAAAAATATTTTTATTTATTTCTAGGAGAGAGAGAGACAGCGTGAGCAGGGGAGGGTCAGAGAGAGAGGGAGTGACAGACTCTGAAACAGGCTCCAGGCTCTGAGCTGGCAGTCAGCACAGAGCCCGACGCGGGGCTCGAACGCACGAACCGCGAGATCATGACCTGAGCGAAAGTTGGACGCTTCACCGACTGAGCCACCCAGGCACCCCTGGAGTTTTTTTTAAAAAGGCATAATCTATTGATACACAACTACCTGGATGGATCCTAAAGCCGTTATCCAGGGGGAAGAAAGTCAATCCCAAAAGGCTGCATTCTACATGAGTCCAATCATATGACATTCTCGAAGTGACGAAATTATAAAGATGGAGAACAGACCAGCAGCTGCCAGGGTGAGGGGGGCGGGAAGGAGGAGTGTGGTTATGAGAAGGGCGCCGTGAGGGCCCATTCTGGACCCTGAGTGTGATGGTGCAGATGACAAAGCGGCCCATCTCTCTCCCTCTGTCCTCCCCTCTCTCTCCATCCTGACACACTCGCCCCCGGGACGCGTCCACTCTGCTGCAGGGAAGCTCCCACCACAGCTGTGGGTGTCTCGGCCACAGCTCGACCCAGGACGACACCAGGCTCATCAGCAAGACACCAGAATGACAAAGCCTCTGGTGACGCCAGCCTCAGCCCCACGTCACCCCGAGACTTTCAGTCTTCCAGCCGGCGTCCCAGCTGGCCTGGCGCTGAGGCCACGCTGACCCACCGGGTCTGTGACAGTGAATACGGGGATATCGTCGTTTGAGGGCACGAAGCTTCGGGACTTTGCTCCCCAGGCCGGGTGGGCACCTGTGAATCAGGCCACTGTCCCCGAGGCATGACACGCCCTGCCCACTGGAGCCCTGCAGCCCTCACTCAGCCCACCTCTGAGCAGACGGCCAGGGCGAGGGCCGTGGGAGCCGCCTCCAGACGTCCCCCGCTTTCCCCCCACTGGACAGCCGTGCATGTCAACCCCCTCACACACCACCCTGGGAAAGCCAAGCGTCAGGTGAACACTCCTCTTCTTTGTGCCTGCGCCAGATGTCCTGGCCAAGACTCCCTCTGGGAGACAAGGAGCAAACTGCCTTGTCCACGCCCTCAGTGCTCCCCACCCCACCCTGCAGCCTGCAGTCAGCTCTAGGCGCCTCCCTGTGTGGGGCAGGGGGCTACAGAACCCATCCTAGAAGAGCCAGAGAGAGCAGAGCAGCCGTGAGGGGGGTCCACGGTGCAGAGTCCACAGCCACAGTCGGGTCCGGGTGGGGTTGACACGGGGGCCGCAGACCCAGCCCAGAACCAGCAGAGCCGCGCAGGGATCCCTGGGGGGGGGTGTCCAGAGGGCTGCTGCAGACAGGACCCCTGCCCCTGAGGCCCACCCTGACCTGTAGCTGCAGCCCCCCACCCCACCCCAGAGCCGCAATGGCTACAGATCCCAGGCCGGGATGGCAAGAACTTCAAAGGCAGACTCTGCTTGGTGCTGTAGACATCTGTTGGCCTGGCCTCTCCAGGGGTCCCTGTGGAAATCCTGCTGGGTTTTCTTAGAGGAAGATCCAGGGATGCAAATGAACCCGTGTCTTCCTTCATGAAGACTGGGAAACGCCTGCTCACTGCACACAAAAGGGATTGTAAAAACTCAACTCTGACAACCCATGCGGAGTGCCCAGAGCCCCGTGATGGAGCTTTGTTCTCGGGGAGCGGCCTCCTGTGAGGGCAGGCCGGGTGTAAGGGGCATCGGCAGCTTGGCCATGCCTCCCCAGACAAAGCTGGGAGAAGGAGCGTTCTGTGTGAACCCCCCCCCCCCGACTTCCTGTCTGGCAGGGAGGGTACCGGCTTCCACACACACCCTCCCAGGCCGGCATTCAGGGCCAGGCACTCCCCTCACTCAAGCGGACTTCGGGGCCAAGCTACAGACATGACTTAGGAGCCTACCTCACACTTGGCCACAGGGTCCCTGGGGCCTCAAACATCATGCCTGGAAAATGACCGGGACCCCGTCATGAAGCCACGCTAGGCAGTGGCATCTTTACAAGGACCCAGATTCAGGCCCTGAGGCCATCATGACAACGTGGAGGTAGCCACCAGGTGGGGGCCCATCTTCTAGATAAGGAGACTGAGGTTCAGAGAGGTGACCTGCCGGGCATGGGCTGGTGTCTGACGTCCCGATGAAGGAGCTGCATGCCCCTTTTACAGGTGGGAACACTGAAGTCCAGAGACGGCATGAAGAAGGTCAAGGTCACATAGTCTTGTTTGGCAGCAGTAGGAACTGATGTTCTCTTTGCTGAATGTATTCGGTGAGTTGGTGTCCTATCAAGGCCATGAAGGGCTAGTCTCTAAGCTTAGGGGAGCCCCCTAGTGGCCACCACCTATTCTTTCAGGTCCCAGCCTGCTGGGACACCCCACTGTCCCGGCTTACATGCCCAAGACAGGCATCTGGGAAGCCAGGGGCACCCTGTGGTCAGCTGCACGTTTCACCCTTCACAGCAGGCCCAGTTCCTCAAGCTCTCGCATAAGCCTGACGGTGGGGTTGGTAGCCGTGAGCCCCGGTCAGTAGAAAGGGGAACCCGGGACTCAGAGGGCCCACACGACAAGCCGACGTCATGGGGCAGGGAGAGCATGGTGGCTGCAGCCCGGTGTCTGGGTGCAGAGATGTCCCGGCCTCCCCGGCCCCTCTGCTGAGAGAGGTCTGCCCTGCACCCCGGGAAGGGCTCCTAGTCTGCAAGCACGCAGGGTCTGAAATGACAAAGGGGTGACTCCCACCAGAGAAGAACGGTGCAGGGAAGCGCCAAACCCATCCTGAGCCGCCGAGGGGCAGGTAGCCTGTCTGTTTTCTCTAATTCTAACAATGTCTGCTCATCCCGTCCACAGAGCACCTGTGTAATTTAGTCCTGCAGTCAGCAGCTTATCTGGACATTAGACGTTCATTTACTCTCTGCTCCTCCTGCCGCTTTGGGCCTATGTGGGGGCTTCCCCCCAAAGCATAAGCCTTGCGTCCTTGTAAAATAAAACATTGAAACAGCAATTCCAAGGTTCGAGCTGACCAATGACCCTCTTCCCAGGGGCTCCGTGGGGCTCATGACCAAGACTGAACGGCATGTCTGGCTCTGGAGGCCAGTCTGAGAACCTGCCGATTGAGGCAGGCGGAGCCCTGGAAGGTGCTCGGCCCAGAGTCAGAAGCAAATTCATCACAGGGCTCAGCACCCAGATGCTGTTGGCCTTCTGGAAAGCTCCGTAGCCACCAAGAATCTTGTGCTTGATGCTCTGGGCAGCCCGAGCAGTGAGTGTGGCTTCGTGGCCTTGAGAGCCGAGCTCCTGACGCAGCCATCTGGCTCTCAATTCTGCCCTGATGCCAGCTGGCTGTCCGTTTGTTTCCACCAGACCCTGGACCGGTCAGGTCAACTCCCTGCCTAGGCTCCTTGGTCACAAAATGCAGTGAAGAGGAATTACCCCCAAAGCATTAAGCCCCACACCTGACCAAAAGTTAATACCCACAGAGTGGGTCTTATTATTCTACTGAAGAAAAGCAGAACCCCGACTTTGCTGCTACTGGGATAGAAAAAGGACCCAGAGGAAATTTCCGCTAGGAGGGAAACCACCAAAGGGTTAACAGCTGCGTTCTGGGGAGGCTGACGGGACCACTTGTTTTAGCCTTTATTTTCCAAACGTTCTGTAGTGTTTTACCTTTCTTTGATAATAAAAACACGTTGATGTTAAAATAGTGCATCTGAGGGGCACCTGGGCGGCTCAGTCATTGAGCTTCTGACTCTTGATTTGAGCTCTGGTCATGCTCCCAGGGTCGTGGGATTGAAACCCGCGTCAGGCTCTGCACTGAGAGAAGATTCTGCTTGGGATTCTCTCCCCCTCCACCCCCACCCCTGTCTTCCCCTCTCCCCTGTTTGCGCTCGCTCTCTCTCTCACTCTCTCTCTCAAAAACTACAAAACAATAGTGCCTCTGATCATCTGTGGACTCAGTAGCCCCGTGCTGTCTGCCGGTGGCACTGAGGAGAGGCCGGGTGGGGTCAGGGGACAGGGCAGACAGGGATCAGCCCTGTGTCACGGGAAGCTCTGGGCTGGGAGGCGGCCCTGGCCCAGTGTGAGGTGGAGCCAGGTGCGAGTGAGAAAGTTCCCTGGAGAAAGTGACGTCTGACCCCTTCTTAGAGGAGAGGAAGCCATTTGATGCGGCTCTTGGGAGAGGTCCACGGGGGCGACGTGAGGGCTCACGACTCAGAAACGTGACATGTTTCATACCTCTATCATGAGACATGTGCCAAGCACCACCAACATCCTCAGCGGGGACACCCCGGGGGCGGGAGTCACACACAAGCCTCGCCCCAGGGGAACAGCCCCTCTGAGACAAACATCTCACCTGGGACTTCATGGCCAGCACCTCAGATCCCTCACAGCCTGGCGAGCTCAGATGCCTTATCCCCCTTTTACAGCTGAGGAAACTGAGGCTCAGAGAGCTCCGGGGGGTGATCCAAGGTGACTCAGGGCACAGATCCAGACCGGATCTGTGGGACACCCGCAGCTGCTGTCCTTCACCACCTGCCTTCAGGCCCGTATCTCAGTTTCCCTCCCAAGTTCAAAAGGCGGCCCTGCCCTCAGCTTTCCGCTCTGGCAGCCCCAGAATGGGCGGCCCCACACTCTCTGCTCAGGGGTCACATAGGCTTCCTTTCTCGAAGCCTGTAGGGGCCTTGGAGACCCACCCGCTGCCCTTATGGAGGTCCCTCCCCAGACCTCCCCGCCCTCACTCAGCTGGCTGTGCCGCCTGCAGCTGAGGCAGCTGGGCTGACCACGTACGAGGAAGGGTGTCCTTCCCTCTGCCCAGCAGCAAAGCCTCCCCCACCCTGAAGCCCCCCTTCCCTGCTAGTCATTGGCACCGAGGGCAGAGGAAGTCCTAAAGAATTCTGTTTTCCCTCAGCTTCATAAGAAGCATAATTCACAGTACAATGGGATGATCTGATATATGTACACCGTGACGTTATTTGCCACAGTCAGGTAACGAACTCGTCTGTCACCTCTTTTCTGTTTGTTTCTTTGTGGTGAGAACCCTCAACATCTACTCTCTCAGCGGCTTTCAAGTATGCAATATGGTCTTCATTTCGGTATTTTTTGTTTTGTTTTGTTTTGTTTTATTTTATTTCTAGGAGAGAGAGAGAGAGACAGCGTGAGCAGGGGAGGGTCAGGGAGAGAGGGAGTCACAGACTGAAACAGGCTCCAGGCTCTGAGCTGGCAGTCAGCACAGAGTCCAACGCGGGGCTCGAACCCACTAACCGCCAGATCATGACCTAAGCGAAAGTCGGACGCTCAACCGACTAAGCCACCCAGGCGCCCCTGGTCTTCATTTCGTAAGTTGATTTTGAGAGACACAGAGACAGCGTGAGTGGGGGAGGGGCAGAGAGAGAGGGAGGGGGGAGAGGGAGAGAGGGGGAGGGAGAGAATCCCAAGCAGGCTCCATGCTGCCAACGCCGAGCCCGACTTGGGGCTCGAACTCACCAAACCCTCACAAAACTGTGAGATCATGACCTGAGCTGAAACCCAGAGTCAGGTGCTTAACTAACTGAGCCCCCCGGGGCGCCCCCACCACACGGTCTTCTTAACTACAGTCACCATGTTGTACATTAGACCCTCAGCACGTCTGCATCTTATGATGGGAAGTCTGTGCCTTCAGACCAACAGCACCCATTCCTCCGACACGACCCACAGCCCCCATCAACAGCCATCCTAACCTCTGCTTCGGAGACTGCACTGTCTTAGATTCCACATGGAGGTGGCACCGTCTTCCTCCGTCTGGCTTACTTCCCTTAGCATAATGCCCTCCAAGTTCGTCCACGTTGTTGCCAATGGCAGGACTTCCTCCTTTCTGAAGGAAAACAACGTAAGTGTCCTTCGATGGATGGAAGGATCAAGAAACTATGGCACAGGGCATGGTGGAATATTATCCAGCCAGGGAACACAGCCCTCGCCCCCTGCCATTTGGTTCGACTCTGAAAAACCTAGAAACACAGAGAAAAGTGGCTGGAAGAGCCTTTGCTTTGGCTCGCGGGAGCCCTGCAAGGGTTAGTTTCTTCTCTCTGCCCTCCCGGACTCTCTAGATCAGAAACGGTGATCGGGCATTGCTTTTGGAATCAGAAACAATAACGCTTAGCCAACCACTAAGGACGACGTTCATCAGAATTCAACGTCGGGGTCTTTTTCATAGAAAGGATTTTTTTTTTTTAATGTTTTATTTATTTCTAGGAGAGAGAGAGAGAGAGACAGCGTGAGCAGGGGAGGGTCAGAGTGAGAGGGAGTCACAGACTGAAACAGGCTTCAGGCTCCGAGCTGGCAGTCAGCACAGAGCCCGACGCGGGGCTCGAACCCACGAACCGCGAGATCATGACCTAAGCGAAAGTCGGACGCTTAACCGACTAAGCCACCCAGGCGCCCCCGTCGGGGTCTTTTTCAGATGAGGAGGCTGAGCTGGCGAACCACGTGCCCAAGGTCACGGGGCTGATGCCTGGCAGGGAAAGGAGGAAGCCCGGTGTGTCGGACTCCCGCCTGGAAGGTAATTCTGGGGCAGAGACTGGGGCCTTCCTCTCCAGGACTGAGGATGTGCTAACGGGAGGCGGTCGAACAAGGAGACAGATCGCCACACAGGCCCCCAGCCGATGCCGACGCCTTACACCTTCATGCGCCATGCTGCCCTGGTTTTGCTGCATCTGCTCTTTTTATTTACTGCCTTGCTGTGTGATCCTGGCTGAGTCACTAGACCTCTCTGTGCCTCCATGTCCTCATTTCTAAATCAGAGCTGATCATTTGTTGGGACAATCAAGTGAGAGTCTGAGTGAGAGAGTTAACTGTAGAAGCCTGGAACACGGGCCAAGAAACAAAAGTACGTGCAAGATGGGGAAATTGAGGCAAGACCGCATCCCATTCCAGGTTTCCTGAGTCCTACCTTAGTGCACTGCTGCATTCGAGGCACCTTTAGGGGGACCACCCAGGGTCATCTCACACTATCTTCGTAGCACGTCTGTAAGATGAATTAGATAGTCTCACTCTGCACCGAACGGGACTGGTGGTGCGCAAAGAAACAGAAAATAGCTTGCACGAGGCCAAGCACACAGCTGGGAACTCAGGTGACTGGAAGTCAAACATAGGGCTCCCTAAGTTCCCATGCACCCCCCAATTTCTCCTGTGTCCTTTTGGGCCGTCTCTGTCAGGGGTTTCAAAGCCAGATAGGAGGCTAGGACAGGGGACACAGGGAACAGCTGATTTAAGGGGATCCTATGTGCAAAAGGCAGACCTCGAGGTCACAAGAGCCATCACGGACAGAAGCAGCCCACTTCTTTCCCACGGATGGTTGAAGACGAAGCTTTCTCTGTCGGAGAATCATCACTCATGTCTAGCGCTATAACTAGACACGGTGCGTTCTCACAGCCACAACAAAGCACCCCCACGAATTCAGCCTCCACACCGTGCATCTGCGTTGCTAAGTCAGTTCATCTATAGTCACAAATGCTGTGGCTTTTTAGATGGTGTCATTACATTGAAATCCTGTGAGTAGGACAAGTGGGGAAAGAAGGGAAACTCTTACAGAGCACTTTACAAGAAGTATTGTATTGTTTTCAAGCCACAGAGACACTAGCCAACTGGTAGCCAAGTGCTACTAACAGGACTCTTGAGTAAATGAACATCTGCTCCACCCATCCAACCACTCACCTATCCATCCATCAACCCATCCATCCATCCATCATCCCATCCATCAACCCACCCACCCATCCAGCCAGCCACTCATCCATCCAGCCACCCATCTATCCATCCATCCATCCATCCATCCATCCATCCATCCATCCATCCATCCATCCACACAGCCACCCACCTATCCACCCACCTATCCATCCATCAACCCACCCACCCATCCATCCACCCACCTATCCATCCATCCATTCATTCATCCATCCATCCATTAATCCATCCATCCACCCATCCACCCACCTATCCATCGATCAACCCTTCCATCCACCCACCCACCCATCCACCCACCCACCCATCCACCCATCCATCCATCCACCTACCCACCCACCCACCTAGCCATCCATCCATCCACCTAACCATCCATCCATCTATCCATCCATCAACCCATTCATCTATCCACCCATCTATCCATCCATCAACCCAACCATCCACCCATTTATCCACCCATCCATCCATCCAACCACCTATCCATCCACCCATCCATCCACCCACTCATCCATTCACTCATCCATCCATCCATCCATCCTGACTACGTACAAAAGACTGTGCTAGAACCTCACATCCACTAGGATGGCTACCATCCAAAGCAAAAGAAAAAAGCAAAACGAAAAAAACATACTAAGTGTTGGCGATGACGCGGACAAACTGGAACCCATAGGCACTACTGGTGGTAACGAAAAACACTGCAGTTACTATGAAAAACAGTCTGGTCGTTCCTCAAAAACCCAAATAGAGCACTACCATGTGATCCAGCCATCCCACTTGTACGTATTTACTGAAAAGAATGAAAAGTGAGTCTTGAAGAGATATTTGCACACCTATGTTTACAGCAGTAATTCTCACAACAGCCAAGAGGCAGAAACAACCAAAGTGACCATGAACATACTTTCCTAGTGATAAGTGGAGACATAAAGTGCAGAATACCCACACAACGGAATATTATTCTGCCTTAAAAAGAACGGAATTCTAACACACGCTACAACCCTGAGGTCACCATGCTCAGTGAAATAAGCCAGTCACAGAAGGACAAACACCCTGGGATCCCACTGCCATGAGGTCCAAGACACAGAGATGAGGAGGGTGGGTGTCAGGGCAGGGGGACGGGAAGGGGGAGTTCGTGCTCGGGAGGGACAGTTCCCGTCGGGGAAGATGAAAAGGTTCTGGAGCTGGATGGCGGGACCGTTGCACACAGTGTGAACGGACACCTGTCCATTGAACTGCACACTCACAAATGGTTAAAATGGTGATTTCATGTTACATGTATTTTAGCACAAAAATGTCTAGACTGTATACTCTCTCTGAGGGGTAAAGAAAGAGTCAGAATAATGGTAATGACTGTTGATAGGAGTGTTCGTGGAGCCAGGCGCCGCTCTGAGCATCTTATAGACAATACGTCATTTGTTCCCTGCAGCAGCCACTAAGGTTTGTGCTCCTGCTGTGGCCATTTTACAGATGACACCTCTGCTCCGCCCCCACAGGGAGCTGGGAGTCCACCTCCGGGAGGTTCATTTGCACAGACGGAATCAGCCAGGCTCCCCTGTGCTCTGGGCTGAGCTCTTTCAGCCCGTAGGAGGCCCCGGAGGAGACCGGAAGGAGAGAGGAGGGAGAGGCCGGGGCACGCGTCCCAGGCCCCCTTACTGCCGGACTGGAGCTCTGCTCTCCTCCCTGTGCACACAGTCCGTGCTCCGGAGCCCTCTCTAGGAGACACAGCGCTCACACACGCACACAAACACACGCACGCACCTGGCTGCTCAATGTGGCTCAACTCGGTGCTGCATCAGCCCTGCTGGCCTCCCTACGTCAGTCCTACCTCTGCAAATTGTCCTTTCGCTAAACCTCCCTGTGACAATGCTTCAGATTCCCTAGCACCCCTACACCCCGTCTCTCGGGCATAAGACAGATTTCTAGGGGCGCCTGAGAGGCTCAGTCAGTGGAGCCTCTGACTCTTGGTTTGGGCTCAGGTCATGATCTCGTGGTCTGTGAGCTCGAGCCCTGCATCAGGCTCTGCGCTGACAACAGGGAGCCTGCTTGGGATTCTCTCTCTGCCCCTTCCCTGCTCATGCACGCCTGCTCTCTCTCTCAAAAACAAAGAAACAAACACATAAACTTAAAAACAGATTTCTAGACAGGGTGCCTGCAGATGACAGAGACTCTTGATCCTGTCCCTGCGATGCCCACGCTCCAGGCCTGCCACGGGGGTGGGGTGTGGACACAGTGTGTGGGACACAGGAAACACGCGGGATGGACGAAAAGGGTCCATCGTCCCTGGAACAACCAAACCTCCCCTCAGCAGCGGCAACAAAATGCTCCTGCCAAGCAAACTAGGAAGTTGCAGAGACACGATCCGGCCGGCTTACAGGTAAGTCTGGGAACCCATCTGCTGGCGAGTGATAAGTGAAGGCTTCCGAGGAAACTGACCGTGGACCCTGCCCGTTAGCAGGTGAAAACTGACCTCAGCCACAGGGCCCAGGTCCAAAGAGCCTTCTGCCTTCTTCTGTCCGTCTTTGCTCTCAAGCGTACTCACCACGTGCCTGCTCCCGGGAAAGCGCCCGTGCACGGACGGGGATCTGGGCGGGTGTCTGTGGGGACTGGGCATCCCTCTGTCCCCCTCTGTCCCCGCACTCAGCCTTCGCGCCCCAGCCCCCTGACCTGCGTCCAGGTCTCCTGATGGCGGAGCTGGACTCCCACCCCCACTCCAAGGACAGCTCCAGCTCTACCCTCCCATAGTGAGGAGCTGGCATTTCCCACCGTAACAGGCCGCAAGTCCCTGCCGGCCAGGGAAGATTACAAACCTAAAGAAAGCTGCCGCATAGCCGTGGAGTGTGGGCACAGGAGGCCACCTCCTGTGGCCTCCAGGTGTGACTGTGATAAAGGAAACCCTCAGCAAGCACCGCGCGGGCGCCGGGGCCCCTTGGGAATACAGCGGAGCCACCGCGTCAAGAAGGGATTAGAAATCACAGTGGGCATGGGGCGCCTGGGTGACTTAGTCGGTTAAGCGTCCAACTTTCTCTTGGGTCATGATCTCACGGTTCGTGGGTTCAGGCCCCGCGTCGGGCTCTGTGCTGACTGCCGGCTCGGAGCCTGGAGCCTGTTTCAGTCTGTGACTCCCTCTCTCTCTGACCCTCCCCTGCTCACGCGGTCTCTCTCTCTCCTAGAAATAAATTTAAAAAAAAAAAAAAGAAATCGCAGTGGGCAGCTGTGCCTGCTGACGTGCGCACTGGGCAAGACCAATAGCCCCCGGGTCGTGGCTGCAGGCAGGGCGGCATCTGCGGGGGGCTGTGCCACCTGCAGACCCCCCCCTCACAGCTGCTGTGGCGCTTCGGTGCCTCCAGTCCTGCGAGGCGGGCGCCATGCTCCTCGCCCAGATGGCTCGAGGCCAGCGAGAGGGGGCTGATGTCGAGCCTCTGTTTTCTGATCTCCAAAATGCGGACAGCAACGCTTGGCTTTGAGAAGCTCTGAGGCCTGAATGGCACCGGGCGTGAGGACCCCCTAGCGCGTGCCTGGCACTGTCAGGAGCTCAGCTCCCCGACCTTTCTCCTGCTCTTCTGGGCCGTGCGATCGCTCGTCTCCACCCAAGTCCCACGTCTGACTCAGAAAATGTTTTCCTGCTCTTCCTGTCACCTGGGAGCAACTAGACCAGCATGTGTTTCCCATTCCTGTCCTGAACAGTATGACGATAACATAGCGGCGCCTGGGCCGCTCCGTCAGTGAGGCGGCTGACTTCAGCTCAGGTCATGATCTCACAGCTCGTGGGTTCAAGCCCACGTCGGGCTTTGTGCTGACAGCTCAGAGCCTGGAGCTGCCTTTGGATTCTAGGTCTCCCTCTCTCCTCTGCCCCTCCTCTGAGCGCTCTCTCTCTCTCTCTCTCTCTCTCTCTCTCAAAAATAGATAAATATTTAAAAACAAAGATGATAGCATAAAGGCAACATGTCATCTATCTCAAAACTGGATCCCCTGAAACACTAGGGACCACGCTGAGCCACAAGTCCCCCTCCAGGTGGCCTCTCCAGACTAGTTCACCACTTTCCCCACGCCAGACCACCGGACTGGAATAGAAACACTCATTTGCACCACATCCCAAGACCATGAAACTGAGGCCACACAGCTTAAACGTAGTTTTCAAACTCACAGTCTATTCATAACTTGATTTCCTCTTCACTCTGTAATTAAATGGATTAATTGTTCACTACTAGCCTTTCTTTACAGCTTTTCCTTTCCTGGATCCTTCATTCTGGTTGATCCACAAAACAAATGCATCTCACGTGCTCATCTTTGAGAAAGGCTGTCTGTTGCTTTTATATGCAAACAGCAGTCAGGCTGTGTGTATGTTATCTTTGGGGATAACCCTCCCCCTCCACCTCAGGACCATATGGATATTTCTCCATTATCCTCTGGCCTTGAATTGGCAGAAAGGAGGCGAGCCTGAGATCTCTGCCCTTGCAGGGGAGGCACGCTTTTGCCTAGATGTCTGCAGATTTCTTCCCCTTGTCTGACCTTGGATCTACCTGATCGGATGTTTCTGGAACGCGGCAGGTGTGTCCGACCTTTGCTTCTCTACTACATCTTCCTCTGGAGGCATCTTCCATTGGACTGTTGGCCACCGACCCCCTTCGGGAGCGTAAACGATGCTTCTGAACATCACCAGTGTTTTCTTCCACACCGGCTGCTTCTTGCTAATTGCTTGGATCTCTTCCCCTCGTTGTTTCCGAGCCACATTCATTCTGGTTATCTTAAGTCCCCCGTTTCTGACATTTTCTCCATTTTAGCAATGTATCTTCTATTCCTTGCTTCTCCTAATGGATTTCTTCGTCCTTAATAATACTGCTTGGATCTTCAATTTTTTTCCTTAGGTCTTCAATCTCCCTTTTCATCTCACCCTGATATGTTTTACTCTTCTATTTTCTGAGCTTCTCAACTGCAGTTCTTATTCAGATGCTTTATAGCATGAAGCGATTACGAGACCATTTCTTTACGGTCCTTTCTTCGAGGTGAGATTCTTTTCTTTTCCTAATATCACATTACAAACATTTTTAGAGCGCACAACTGGAAAATAGCTTTAGGTTGAACTATATGACATTCTGCTATGTGACTATTTTCCATCTATAAAAATAGTAATTTCATGGTTCAACCTAATACCATGAACACCCAGTTAAAAACGTATCTACACACTTTTTAGGTCTGCTAAAAAATCAGTTACCAGGCTCAAGATGCTTCGCTCCTAAAGATTTCAGCAGGAGTCTCCTAAGAAGAACCTTGTCCTATAAAAACCAAGAGTCTGTGTTGGGTTATTTATCTGTTCCTTCCTTCCGTCTTTCTCACTTTATTTTATCCTCAAATGTGTTTGCACAGCATCTATTTCAGCTGACACATGCCTGGGCGACTCTGCAGATGCTGGACTTGCTCTGATGTGGTGGCCGTGGACCCTCACTCTCTCTCCACGGGTCAGCTGTGCTCTCCCAGCTACACTGGAAGAGCCGAGAATCTGGGGCCCCACTGCCACTTCTGCAGAGTTCAAGGAGCTTAGGACACCCAAGCTTTGCTCTGTCTGCAACAGGGAGGGGGGACCAAATTCCCAAGTCATACTCCAGCCAGCGCAGCAACCCCGAGGCAACCTGGGGCTCCCTGCAGAGGGCTGGAATAGCCAGGAAAGGGCATTTCAGAACGTTCTGCCCTTTGGGGGAGTAAATCCTTCTGCCTGGACTCCTTCTTCCCTTCTCACCCTCCTTTTGCTTGCCTAACCTTTTCTATCCTTCAGGGTTCAGCTAAGATGTCACCTCCCCCAGGAAGCCATCTATGTCCCCCACAAACTGGGTTAGGGGATCTGACTCTATATGGCCACTGCTCTAAGGATTCTCCCTGTCATCACCCTTATCACCTGAGATGTCACTGATGAATTATGCGTCTGTCTGTCCTCTCTTAGGCTGGGGATGTCTGAACAGCAGGCTGGGTCTTTTTCACCTTATACCTCTTGTGCCTAGTACAGTGCCTGACATATACTTCAAAATATGTTTCAAAGTCCATGAAAAAGCAGGGGTGTCCAAAGAAACTTGGGTCACTAATAAAGAATTCTATAAAGATACACACCGAATTTTCAGAAAATTAAGAAATTCTAACACCACAAACGGAATGGAGAGACACCACGGAGTGGGTAAAGACATTCTCCACACATCAATCTCACAAAGGGCTTCCACCCATAAGACATAGATTTTAGAACCTCCTACAGTTCAGTAACAAGACCACCCAATTTAAAAATAAAAAAAAAGAGCAAGAGACTGGGTCACGCATTTCATAAGGAGGAAGTTCTGACGATTGCAAAAACTTCAACGAGATACTCAAATCAAATCACAGTGAGACTCCAGCACACCCATCCGTGCGGCTAAAAGCCAGAAGGCCGACAAACTCCATGGTGATGAGACTCTGAAACCAGAGGAAACCTCGGTCTCTGTCGGGGGTGGGGGGGCGGTGCAGAGAGCGATCTGCAAAACCGCTTCTATGAAAGCCGTTTGCGTCTCTGCTCCCAGCGCCTGCCCGGCAGACAGGTGCGCCCGAGGCCCCCGAGAGACACGGAACGCTGCCGGGCGGCGAAAGTGAACCGGCGCCGGTTATAAGTAAAAACGAGCGCCTCTCACACAAAGGTGCGTGCGAGAAGCCAGACAAAGGACCGTGTAGCCCATGACTCCACGGACATCAAGCACAAAACCACGCAACACTAACCTGTGCTGCTGCGAATCAAGACAGAGCTTGGGGTGGGGAGCCAGTGGCTGGTGGGGGCACAAGAGGGAACCTTCTGGGGCACGGGGTGGGGCTGTTTTCATCCCCGTGCCAGACACACAGGCGTCTCTGAAGGTAAACACCCAACAATGTGCAGCTAAGATGTGCGCCCTTTACTCCCTACAAATGTGCCTTAGTAAAACATTTTAAAATCATAGGCAACATTAAAAAAAACAAACCTACTTTTGTGTGCATGATGCCATCCAAGAAAACCAAGGTGAGGGTCAGACACGAGAATGACGACGGTGGTCAGCTGGGTCATCCCAGCAGAGCTACGAGGAGGCACACTAGGGAGGTAAAACTCACCGACGATATTCTCAATATTGCTGCCGTTTGCTGTGCAAACCCCACCTCTCTCCGGAAGCCCTCCCTGACCTCCACCGACCACCCAGGACACCCCAGGTGTGTTGTCATATCACCCCTGTGTGCTCTGTTTGACGTGTCACTTACATGTTGATTTCATTTACTACAGCATAAGTCCCAGAGACAAGAGATCTTTCTCACTGCTATATTCCCAGCCTGCCACACAACAGGTGCTCCATAACTCGATCTTGAATGGATCTTGAATGCATAAATAAGCACTGAATGTATATGGATATATATATTAAAAATACACAAGTACGTATATACAAATAAAATACATATCATATATGTTCTCTGTTCTTTAAACAGTTTTGGAAAAGCGTGCAACTTTAAAATTCAGGATTTTAGAATTACTAGTAGTTTGGAACCAAACTCTGGGTGCGTGGGGGGCCAGAGAGATAGGAGCAAAATCAAGAGTGACTATTCACTGCGTTTGGAACAGCCACTCAAGGCTGAATGGAACAGGTCAGGCTGGAGAGTATCTTGAGGGAATAAATTCTTCCCAGGTTGACAGACAACCTCCCTGCTTCCACGACTGTAGCCAGAAGCACCAAGTCCCGAGGGACCAGGGGCCCTTCAGGGTCTGGCCCCCGGCACCTTCCGCGTCCCAGTCCCCAGAGCTCTCCTCAGACCCTGATGTCGTCGTTCACCCTCCCGGGCTGTTCCCTCTGCTCATCCCCGTCCACCCGGTGAACTTCAGGAACCCGCTCGGGGACGCCTCCTCTCGTCTTCGCCAGCCCGAGCCCCTCAAACACACCTCTGCCCACGAGCCTGCACCCAGGCGTTCCCCGCACACATCCGTGTGCACGTCCACCGCCCCGTCCGCTCAGGCCTGACCCACAGCCAGGGCTGCACAAACAGTTTCGTGGGAGGGAACAAGGACAGTTTCCAAAGCGAGGCGGGTGGCTCAACTTCCCCCACCGTCAGGCCGTGTGCGGGTTTGAGACGAGGGCCCCTCCCGTGTTCACCCGCCCCTCCCCCACCGTCAGACCCCGTGTGGCTTCCAGAGGAGGCTCCCCTCCTGAGTTCACTTGCCCCTCCCCCACCGTCAGACCGTGTGCAGCTTTGAGACGAGGCCCCCTCCCGTGTTCACCCGGCCCTCCCCCACAGTCCGACCGTGTGCGGGTTCTAGAGACGGCCCCCCTCCCGTGTTCATCAGCCTCTCTCTCCAGGCGGCCCACACGACCCCCACCCCGGTTTTCCCTTTGCTTCCTGTCCACCTCTCGAGGGTGGAGGGCTGGCAGGACCTGCCCTCTGACCCCTTCCTGTCCTGCCTCTCCAGCACCCCGGGGGGCAAAGGCCACGTCTACGTCAAGGCAGGGCAGCGGGACCAGGGTCACACCTGACCGGAAGGCAGGGTGGCCACGGAACCATTACCCAGACCAACGCTCTGTGGGAAAAACAGCGAGTCACCCGCAAAGAGAGGCGTCCAAGGACAGAGCGCACGACTCTGAGCGTCAGCTGCAGGCTGGACACCGGGTGTCCCCGGGGTCATCTGACTGCAGCCGAGGTGACTGCCGTCTCTGGCTGAACCAGATGGAACAACGGGCTCTCTTTCGTTCGGGGGTCAGAGCGCGTGTTGTCAACACTGGAGCCACACTCAGCAGGTGACAAGCTTGCCGCAGGAGGGCCTCTGGAACCCAGAGACACCGCTTCCCGACTCCGGCCAGGCCGTGCCAGGAGGAGCGGAAGCGACCAGTGTCCACCGTGTAACCTGTCCTCTGTCTTTGCACCCTCCCCCCCTCCCCCAGTGTGGCTAAAGGAGCACAGACTGAACGTGCCTGCACTGCGATCCCCTACAACGCATTCCTTTCTGGGTCCAGTTACACAGATGGCTGCGATGGGCCCGGCTCCACCAGTGTGGCTTGGCCGATCCGCTAGGGTATCAGCTCTGGCAGCCCGGGCCCACCCTGATGCTCTCCCCCACCCACCCCTCCTCGGGGGCCCACACGGGGGTCTCTCCAGTGGTCCCGCGCTGTGGGTTTTTCATTCCAGCAGCCTTGTGGCCAACGGGGGACAGGGGGTTGCCTTTTCAAGTCCACAGCACCTCCCCCTAACAGCCCGGGGAGGGCGGGGCGGTGCTGAGCGCCACTGCCTTTTCTCTGCCTGGAATCTGCTTTCCCCCTTTCCAGGTACTCTGCATGGGAGCCGCTAGCTCCTCACACTCTTCCTAAGGCCATGGCTCCCATCTCTTGCATCTCTGGGCGTCGGAACAGAGCAAGGCCATCATCCCGGTTTCACTCGAATCGCTGCAGTGGAAGCTCACTGAGCAGTGTCGGGTGATGGCTGTGCGACCTTGAGCAGCTTGCTGCGCCGCTTTGAGCCTCGTTTCCACCTCAGCTGGCATTCAAATCCGGGCTCCATCTAAGGCCAGGCGTGTGATATGGATGGAGTGGCTTCACCTTCCCGGCCCTTAGTTTCTCCAGGAGTCAAATGGGGGCTTTCATAACCATCCCCAGCTGGGAAGGGGTCCAGTGAAGCAACACACTTCCAGTGCCTGGGATACAGAGGACGCTCGGTTCAGGGAAATTCTCCTCATCCCCAGGTGACAGCAAGAACCTCAGTTCTGGCCCCCAGCTAGGCTCCCGCATGCTCATGTTGGGAGGCGTTGCATGAAGCTGGCGGGTCTGCCCTGGGACGAAGGGGAACCCCAAGCCCCGCACCCCAACACTGCACACACGCCGAGCTGGCAGGCCACCTTCTTCTTCCCTGGGATACTGTGCTCAGCCCAAGGGAGCAGGAGCTACTCAGGGCCAGGGCAGATGAACCCTGGGAGCCCCGGCAACTACTCCAGATGATTCCAAATTGCCAGACGCGGTCTCGCCCCTGAAAACTGCAGGCCGACCACGTCACAGCATGCAGAGCCCGCGAGAGGCCTCAGGGACCTGTGCTCTGACTTTCCCTAATAAGAAGCCTGGGTGGCCGATCTCCAGGAGGCAGAGTGGACATTCAGGGAACCTCGAAATCATGCAGGGCTGTTCATCATAGTGTCCCTCCCAGTGGACACATTCCTGGGGCAGAAGGTGGAGAAGACTGGCCCGGAGGCCCTTTAAACAAGGGCCACTCACGTGGACGGCCTGGCCTGCTCCAGACGGAGATGACAATTGCCTGGTTAATGAGACAGGTCTGGGAGGCCTGACGGGAGAGGGGCAGGCTGTGAATCTACAGCCCCAGCGGCACAGACGGCAGGTACATCCCCCTGGTAACATTCTTGCTCAACTAACGTTACCTTTCCGTTCCCAGTGCCCAGGGGGTTGGCCTGAGGCTGGAGGCTGGGGACAAAGAGACAACAAGAGTCCTCGGACATATAAGGACTTTGGGTGCTCTGCTCCCTGTTGTAGCCTCTGTCTTCCCCCCCACCCCCCGCCCCAGCACAGTGCCTGGCACACAGTAGCTATGCAGCACAGGTTTGTTGAATGACTGAGCGATGTCCACCCTCAGGTGCTGACAGTCTGAGGAAAAGACAGAAGAGCAGGAGAGCAGTGTACCTCCCTGGATCACTGCATGCTTGAAAAGCACGGCCTGGAGAAGTGAGGATCCGGCCCGTGCTTTCATACCTGTGGCGATGACAGCCTCACTACCTACTGGACAGCAGTGAGCTCTTCACCTTTTGGTTCCTGTATCCATTATTTCCAATGATGTTCATTTCGTAAAACTTACTGAATTAGGAAGGGAGGGGGGAACTCTCCCTGCTGGCGGCCCCTGCTCTGCGCTCTGGGTCCCCACAGATGCACCTGCTCCCTGGACCGCATCATCTTACAGAGACCACGACGCTGGGCCGGGGGCCCCTTGGGTATCCATTCTATGATTCCCTTTCAGGAATGGGGCCTTTGTCCCTCCCCCCGACAGGCCCCTCCCAACCCGGGGCCAGTGGATGGGGCCCTCTCCTTGGCTCTCCACGGGCCCCAAAGGAAGGACTGATCCCCTCAGCACATCCCTGAGGGCCAGACGGGCGCCCAGGGCTCTGCTACCACTCCAGTCCTGCTAGGAAGCCACTCTCAACTCACACAGAGCTGCCACGCCTCCAGGCCTTTGCCCTTGAACTTCTCTCCTCCTGGAATGTCTTCCCGCATGGCCACATCTCCTCTTCTGCCCAGAGCACCCACCACATCCCACAGGACCCCTGAGAGCCTCCGGGCTTCGGCAGGGACCCATTTTGCGCCCTGCGCGAGGCCCTGAGGGTCACTGAGAGCACTGGCTTTGGGCTCAGGCGACCCAGAACCCGAGCGCTGCCTGTGCCGCGTTTGTGCTGGGCGACCCCAGGGGCAGGTTCCTTAACCTCTCTGAGCCTCGGTTTTCTCATCTGTGCAAGCAGGGATAATTGAACCCTCTGGCCGAGATTGTCGTAAAGATTAAATGAGAGAACAGAGCCCTGCACACCAAGATTCTGACCGACAGGGGCTGTGAGTAGTGACAGTAGCAGCAGTATTGTCCCCTGTGCATCTAACAAGTGAGTCACACAGCTTAGGGGAGACCTTGCGGCAGCAGCTCAGGCAAACCAGTTTCTGGGCTGAAAAGGCCGGCGAGTCGGCGATGTTCTAGACAGATCCACCTGGATCACGGCCGGTGTGTGCGGGACACAGAGGCAATGAGGCAGGACAAGGGGTCTACACAAACAGCCTGGAACAGTCCCTCCCTGGGACTGCCATCCACCTGAGGTCTGCGTGGGTCAGCCCGGTGTCACGGCCCCTCCTGGCCAGAGCCTCCCGGGTGGGGTGGCCGCAGCTCCGGGCCGGCTCCCGGTGTCCCTTTAGGGCACTTTGATAAGAATCTGCACAGGCAGCTGTGCTCCCGGGACAGGGCTGCCCTCCTGGCTCCTCCCACTGCCCCTTCCATCCCTCCTGCAGCCCCTCCCCCTCCTCTCAAGCCTCCGCACCTGCTCCTTCTGGGGCCTCCTGGCCCTCTATCAGAGACGTTCCGACTCGACACCAAGGACCACCTCCTCTGAGGCCTTCCCACCCCTGACTGGGAGTTCTTCCTCTCTCTCCGGCCGCCTGCTGCTGGAACGGCTGCTAAAGTTCCAGCTCGGAGCTGGCAGCCACCTGCCTCCCCGCCCTTGCACCTGGATGGGCAGGCCTGCCGCGTCCACACGAATCTTCCCTGCACAGGTGGCGGGGGGCAGGGGATGTAGCGGGTAGGCCCACAGGAAGGACGGAGCGGAGAGCAAATACCCTCCCATAAGGGATAAACCAAAACGCAAGCCACACGCAGAAGACGTCACACACCAGTCCCCTAGTCCTACCCAGACCAGAGGAAGGTCTCGGCCACACCACACCCGTACCTTCCCAGTGCAGGGCGAGGCTGCAAACCCCGCGCCTTCCCCGCTGGCTGCCAAAATGCAACTCGCCAGAGAGATTACGGTTCACAGGGATACCCGACAGGCACCTTCCCGCACATACGAGGTAGCCTCGAGGTCACCACGACGCCACTGTTTAACCGTCCCCAGACGTGTAGCTGTGTGAGCTCACCTGAGCCACAGCCCTGGTCCAGGAGGCGGGCAGGTGCAGCCCCTGCACATCACTTGTGCTGCCCAGGGACCCAAGCATCCGGGGCTTTCCGTCCACCACAGAAACGGCCCACTGAGTGTCCACACAGCCCTCTCCTCCAGC
>JAESUZ010001173.1:0-26356 GCA_017311185.1 Proteles cristata cristata | reverse complement strand
CTGATGAGGAGCGATGCTGAGCATCGTTTCATGTGTCTGTTGGCCATCTGGATATCCTCATTGGAGAAGTGTCTGTTCATATCTTCTGCCCATTTCCTCACTGGGTTGTTTGTTTTTTGAGTGTGGAGTTTGGTGAGCTCCTTATAGATTCTGGATATTAACCCTTTATCTGACATGTCATTTGCAACTATCTTTTCCCTTTCCATCGGTTGCCTATTAGTTTTGTGGGTTGTTTCCTTTGCTGTGCAGAAGCCTTTAATCTTGATGAGGTCCCAACAGTTGATTTTTGCTCTTGATTCCCTTGCTTTTGGGGATGTGTCAAGTAAGAAGTTGCTGCAGTGGAGGTCAAGGAGGTTGTTTCCTGCTTTCTCCTCTAGGGTGTCGATAGTTTCCTGTCTCACGTTCAGGTCCTTTATCCATGTTGAGTTTATTTTTGTGCATGGTGTGAGAAAATGATCTAGTTTCATTCTTCTGCATGTTGCTGTCCAGTTCTCCCAACACCATCTGTTAAAAAGGCTGTCTTTTTCCATCGGATATTCTTTCCTGCTTTGTCAAAGATTAGTTGGCTGTATACTTTTGGGTCCACTTCTGAGTTCTCAATTCTGTTCCATTGGTCTATGTGTCTGTTTTTGTGCCAATACCATACTGTCTTGATGATGACAGCTTTGTAGTAGAGGTTAAAGTCTGGGATGGTGATCCCTCCCGTTTTGGTTTTATTTTTCAGGATTACTTTGGCTATTCGGGGTCTTTTGTGGTTCCATACAACTTTTTGGATAGTTTGTTCTAGTTTTGAGAAGTATGCTGGTGCAATTTTGATTGGAATTGCATTGAATGTGTAGATAGCTTTGGGTAGTAATGACATCTTAACTATATTTATTCTTCCTATCCATGAGCATGGAATGTTTTTCCATTACTTTGTGTCTTCTTCAATTTCCTTCATAAGTTTTCTGTAGTTTTCAACATACAGATCTCTTGTATCCTTGGTTAGGTTTATTCCGAGGTATTTTATGGTTTTTTGTGCAATTGTGAATGGGATCAGTTTCTTGATTTCTCTGTTGCTTCATTGTTGGTGTATACAAATGCAACCGATTTCTGTACGTTGATTTTGTACCCTGCAACTTGGCTGAATTCTTGGATCAGTTCTAGTAGGCTTCTGGTGGAGTCTGTCGGGTTTTTGATGTAGAGTATCATGTCATCTGGGAAGAGTGAAAGTTTGACTTCCTCTTTGTCAATTCTGATGCCTTTGATTTCCTTTTGGTGTCTGATGGCTGATGTTAGGACTTCTATCACTATGTAAAACAACAGTGGTGAGAGTGGGCATCCCTGTCGTGTTCCTGATCTCAGGGGGAAAGCTCTCAGTGTTTGCCCGTTGAGGATGATGTTAGCTGAAGGCTTCTCATAGATGGCTTTGATGATGCTTAAGTAGGTTCCTTCTATCCCGGCTTTCTCTAGAGTCTTTATTAAGAAGGGATGCTATATTTTGTCAAATGCTTTTTCTGCATCTATTGACAGTATCATATGGTTTTTATCTTTTCTTTTATTGATGTGATGGATCACATTGATTGATTTGCGAATATTGAACCAGCCCTGTAACCCAGGAATGATTCTGCTTATGTGCTGCTGGATTCGATTTGCAAGGATCTTGTTGAGGATTTTTGCGTCCATATTCATCAAGGATATTGGCCTGTAGTTCTCTTTTTTTGCTTGATCTCTCTCTGGCTTGGGAATCAGAGTGATGCTGTCTTCATAAAATGAGTGCGTTAGTTTTCCTTCGATTTCTATTTTTTGGAATAGCTTGAGAAGAATTGGGATTAATTCTGTTTTAAATGTCTGGTAGAATTCCCCAGGTCGGGAAAGTTCTCTGCTATAATTTGTTCCAAGACTCCTTCAGCACCTTTCCCTCTCTCTTCCTCTTCTGGGGTTCCTATGATACGGATATTGTTGTGTTTTACCGTATTGCTGAGCTCTCGAATTCTTCCTTCATGTTCCTGGATCAGTTTGTCTCTTTTTTTGTCAGCTCTTGTTTTTCTATAATAGTGTCTTCTAAATCACTTATTCTCCTTTCTGCCCCTTCAATCCGTGCATATGTATCTCATTTATCACATTTTTAATTCTTCATGCCTATTTTTATTTTCCATTCTGTCTGTAGCCATAGTTTCTTTGATGTCCCCTATGTTTTTTTCAAGCCAAGCTATTAATTTTACCATTATTATTCTAAAATCTTGTTCAGTTATGCTGCTGATATCTGTTTTGAGTAGTTCATTAGCTTTCATTTCTTCTTGGAATTTCTTTGGAGGAGAGCTCTTTCATTTCGTCATTTTAGTTAGCTCTCTGGCTCTTGCTAGTTTTAATGACCTGATATGCTCTCTGCATGTATGAGCGCTGCTGTGTCCAAGAAGACTCTTTGACTGTCCAGGGCCTATCCTTTCAGAGAGTGTTTTTTGAATGGTATCTCTTGCTCTCTCTTGTTGGGACCTTGGTTATCTTATTTTCCTATTTGTAGTGATATTTAGGATTCTCCACCTTGTGTACTCTGGCTTGTTTCTTGAGGTAGGCACTAGAAGACTTTCTCAGTAGATTCTTCTTCCTTTTTCTCCCAATCTCTCAGGTTTTATAAGGTTTCCAATGGCTTCAGATCTTTTCTGTGTGATGTATGGGCGCGAGTGCAAGTACTGAGCTCCTTACTTCTCCGCCATCTTGCCGGTGGCATATAGGATTTTATAACATTCTGATACAACTGTTTATATGTCTGTGTTGTTGATCATTACTCCTCTTTCATTAGTAATTTTTGTTACTAATTTGTTTTTATTTGTTTATTTGTGTCCTCTCTCTCTTTTTTTAATGAGTCTTGCTAAAGTTTTATCAATTTTGTTGATTTTTTCAAAGAACCAGCTCTTGGTTTCATGATCTGTTCTATTGTTTTAGTTTCTATATCTAATCTAATTTTTATTATTTCTGCTCTAATCTTTATTATTTCCTTCCTTTTGCTAGGTTTGGGTTTTTCTTATTCTTTTATTTCTAGATCCTTTATGTGTATGTTAGGTTGTCTGTTTGAGATTTTTCTTGCTTCTTGAGGTAGACCTGTGTTGCTATAAACTTCCCTTTTAAAATCACTTTTATATAAAACCACAAAAGGCCTTGAACAGCTAAAGCAATCACAATGACAGATTTCAAGTTATATTACAAAACAATAATAATTAGAGCAGTGGTTTAATGGCATAGAAATAGACATAGATTCATGGAACAGAGCAGAAAAACCCAGACATAAACCCACAATTTTATGGTCAATTAACCTTCAACAAAGGAGGAATGAATATACAATGGGGAAATGACAGTCTTTTTAACAAATGATATTGGGAAAACTGGACAGCCATATGCAAAATAATGAAACTGGACCACTTCTTTCACCATACACAAAAATGAACTCAAAATGAATTAAAAACCTAAATGTGAGGCTTGAAACCATAAAAATTCTTGGAGAGAGCACAGGGGGTAATCTCTCTATCATCAGCTGTAGCAGCATTTTTCTAGATACGTCTCCTGAGACAAGGGAAATAAAAACAAAATTAAACCTTTGGGACTTCATCAAAATAAAAAGCTTCTGAACAGTGAAGGAAACAATCAATAAAACTAAAAGACAATCTACTGAATGGGAAAGATATTTGCAAATGATATATCCTATAAAGGGTTAGCCCTCAAAATATATTGAGACATTATACAACTCAATGCCCCTAAACCAAATAATCCAGTTGAAAATTAGCAGAAGACATGAACAGACATTTCTTCAAAGAGGTCATGCAGATAGCCAACAGACACATAAAAAGATGCTCACTAATCATCAGGGAAATGTAAAGCAAAATAACAATGAGATATCGCCTTGCAACCTGTCAGAATGACTTAAACACACACACACACACACACACACACACACACACACACACACACAGAGACATGAAACAGCAAGTGTTGGTGAAGAATGTGGAGGAAAAGGAATTCTCCAACATTGTTGATGGGAATACAAAATTGGTTCAGCCATTGAGGAAAACAGTATGGGAGCTCCTCAAAAAACTAAAAATAGAACTACCCTAGGATCCAGGAATTACACTACTGGGTATCTACTCAAAAAATACCAAAAGACTAATTCAAAGGAGTATATGCACCTCTATGTTTGTTGAAGCATTATTTAAAATAGCCAAGTGATGGAAGCATCCCAAGTGCCCACTGATAGATAAATGGATAAAGAAGTGGTGTGTGTGTGTGTGTGTGTGTGTGTGTATTCCATTGCACATATGTATATGTAACATATGGAATGTTAGCCATAAAACAAGAGGAAACCTTGCCATTTGAAGAAGTAGCATGGATAGAGTTAGAGAGTATAATACAGAGTAAAGTAAGTCAGTCAGGAAAGACAATTTCTGTATGATTTCACTCATTTGTAGAATTTAAGAAGCAAAACAAAGGAGCAAAGGGGAAAAAAGAGAGAGAAAAACCAAGGAAAAGACTCTCAGTTACAGAGTAAAAACACAGTTAGCAGAGGGGAGGTGGGTGGTGGGAATGGGTGAAATAGGTGATAGAGATTAAAGAGTACACTTATCATGATGAACTAAAATAAAATAAAATAGAACAGCTAAAACATTAAAAGTTTTAAAAATAATAATAATACTTGTAATATGTGCAATGTATACTGTAAATTGCTTTTTCTTCTTAAGAGAATGATGTACAAAGGGATAAAATGTTCTAAGATTTATTCTATGCTTCCAAAAACATTTTCTCTATTTAAAGATGAAATTCCATTTCATAATGTCCTCTATTTAAAATTACTTTGTGTGTATAAACATGCAAAAAGTACTTTTATGATATATCACTGGTGTTTACAATTTTATTTATTTATTTAACTATCTATCTATTTATAGCATTTATTCTTTTTTGAGAGACAAAGAGAGCCAGAGTGTGAGTAAGGGAGGGGCAGAGAGAGAGGAAGACACAGTCTGAAGCAGGTTCCAGGCTCTGACCTGAGCTGAAGTCGGATGCTTAACCAGCTGAGCCTCCAAGCACCCTGACTGGTGCTTAGTAATCTAAATTCAGAGTCAGCTAAAAGCTTCACATAGATGAGGGACAACAACATTATTCCTAAATTGTTGATAACTCTAATCATACATACTACCAACATACATACATGCACACATGCACATTATGTTCTCTCATTTTGTGTGTAATTGAATTGAGAGAGATTAAGAATTAAAGGGTACAGCAATATTGTCCAATAGAAATTAAATGTGTCACAAATGCAAATTATGTTTTTACAGTTTCTAGTACATTAAATAAGCAAAAAAACTTGTGAAATTTACTTTCATATTCTGTTGTAACACAATCAATGCAAAATATTCTTTCAACATTTAATTAAATGTAATATTATACTATTAAATAACTTAATATTAATTAACACATCAATTAATTTTAAATTAAATAAATTAATTACATTAATTTTTATAATTTATTAAATCAAGTGAATATTAAATACAACTGAGGTATTTTGTATTCTTTGTTTTATAATAAGTCTTCCAAACCCCGTGTATATTTCAGAGTTAGAGTCCATTTCCATTTGAATCAGCCCTCATGCTGGTGCTCAATAGCCACTGGTAGCTAATGGCTGCTACTCTGGAAAGCACAGGTTAGGAAAAAAAAGTTTCTCTGAAGAGAGATATAGATGTAAAGTACTTCAAATAATCATAGCCTCTTCTGCTTCAATCCCTGCTCTGTAGCTCAGAAAAAAATTCCACTGAGGTTTTCAAGTTGCTCTCCCATCTCTCAAACATTCTATTATGAAAAATACAACACAACACCAAACTGAAAAACAACTCTTTCTTGTACTAAACCTGGAAGAAAAAAATATATGTTTAAGCAGCGTACAATACTGAACAGGATTATACAAAACATGCACAAGACTTATCAGGTAATTTTCAGAAATGCTTGAAGGTAGACAAGCACAAATTTTCAAAAATATAATAATTTACATTAATACCTTCCCACAGAGTTCCAGACAGTGCTTCATGATATAATTGAGATGCCAATATCCACTGGCTTTTCAGTGTCCCTGACAGTATTTCATAGACTCCAATATCTCCGACTCTAGTATTAAAAGCTCGCATCATTGGCAAACCTACAATGCAACCTGCAGACCTGGGGATCAACTATGACTGGCTCTGCTACCAGCAGTGCAAAGAAAACATTGCTTTTGGTATGGCTCATTTCTGAGTTTTGAACTGAGGGAAACTTAGGGCTTCTTCTTAAAATGTTTGTTAACCTCTCCAAGAAACCAAATATGCTTGTTAACCACTTCTCTTGTCTCTTAAAATGCCCCTTCAATCATATTTTATTCCTTTTCACACCAATGGTTTTGACTAGACTCTTTCCTATTTAGCTGATAATTGAGAGAGTAGAAATTTCAAAACTCCACTGAACTCCTACCTTAAAACAAGAACAGAGATAAATCTATGAAATCTTTAGACCATTCTTCTAGAGTTCACATTTCGTCTGCAAAGCAAAAAGTATCATAGACCTTTAGGCCTATATCCTGGACATTAGGCAGAAATGTAATGATTTCTCCCACATCTACATGATGTTGGGAAAACTCAACTACCTTTTGAAAATCACATATTTAAATGTTCATGACTCTACAAATACATAATTTGTAGTCTAGATCTTTCTTTTTGAACTCTACAACCCACAGTCTGTTGACTCTTTGGACTTATTTCTCTCAGGCAGCTCATTAGTAGGGTAACCAATCATCCCAGCTTCCCAGGCACCGTCCCAATTTTATCACCAAAATTTCTATATCCTAGGAAACCTCTTAGCTTAGTTTTCCAGGACAGTTGTAACCTTGACGTCTCCGATCTTGATTCTATGATCTTCGACCCAATTCCTGAGTATTTATAAGTCACAAAATCCACATAGTCATATATATTGTGAAAGCAACCCTAGATTCCATTCTCTTCTTTTGTTTACTCTTTCATTTATTCAAATCATGTTTATTGACTATCAACTAGGGATTTATCGATTAAAAACCTGACAAAAAGTCTGTGCATTTATAGAGTTCACATTTCATTGTGGAAAGATGGAAAACAAATAGAAAAATAATATGTAAGGTCTTCTAGTAATATAAGAACAAAACAGGGGCTCCTGGGTGGCTCAGTTGATTGAGTGTCTGACTCTTGATTTTGGCCTAGGGTCATGGGATTGAGCCTCCATGCTCAGCACAGAGCCAGCTTAAGATTCTCTCTCTTGCTTCCTCTGCCTCTCTCCCCAGCTCATGTTCACTCTCTCGCTAAAATAATAAAAATGATAAAAAAAAGATCAAAATAAAACAGAACAGAGGAGAATAGGAAGTACAATGTGTATGTACTCATTCCTATAACTGCCTGCTTTACCAAGGTATCTACCTCTTTCCACTAAATTTCTCTGATTCATAAGGAACTAATTTCCATCACTAGATTCAAGAGGACACTTATTTATATAGCTCAGTCATGATAATCTTCAACCCCTTTCCAATTTCACTGGATTCCAAGCTAGATCCAATTAACTCATAACATTTCCTGGCAAATCCACACTTCAATACATGGCATAATCAGTCCAAAGGGTTTGGATTCCAATACCGTATGAAAGGTATTCTTTTTTTTTTTTATTATTGGACTTCAACACAGAAGCAAATTTTCTAGCTGCTGTGGGCAGCCCAATTCTTTTGGTTGAGGAAAGAAACCAAGTCACAAAGCTTAGAAAACATTTAAGGAACAGAGCCAGAGATTAATTCATGTCAGAAATACAGGTGACTATGTTTTGTTATGTTTTGTTAAGTGACATAAAATATGACTTTGTTGTCAAAGCCAGTTAGTTGTATTCTGGATTTCTATCACTCATTGTATAAATGGTACAGATTCTCTACGCTCAATAACTATTGATGTATTTTTTCTTCTACGTGGAAGAAGTATTTTTACTTCTGCCTTTATTCTTCATCTGGGTGACTCCCAAAGCTGCACATTTGAAATTTTTTCCCAAATCACCTAAGTTAGCTGCTTTTCTCCTTTCCATAGAACCACGATAGAGAACTCTGATCACACACTGAAATTGTGCTTATGTCAATTTTATTACATCTAAATTAGAAGAAAGTGATTAAATTATGATTAAGAAGTCTTCTATCTTTACTATTTTCTGATTCAGTTATATGATCATATTTGAAACTCTAAGAATTGATAGATACCTCCACCATAGTCCTAGACTATAAATTTTAGCTATGTTATTATACACCAAGGAAAGATAAAATTTAATCTTGCCTCAAAGTTGCCACTTATCTATTTTGACATCCAAATATAAAACCTAATTTTTTCTACTGAATGTGACAGGTTTCTGTTTACTGTGAACACAGATTCAAAATTATTTTCTTATGACACCGATTTGAAAAGTCAGTTTGACACTTATATTTCTTTTTAGGGAAAAACAGGTAATTTTCAAATGTTTAGGTTATTTTAAATATAACTCTTCTTCCCCCAAAATGCAAAGTTTTTAAGTCCACTTAAAAATATTCCCTACAATTATCCCTTTTTCAAGTACTAATAGTTCTTCCAAATCACATATATTCATAAGCAAAACTGATTGCACATTACAATTTTTACAACTGTAAATGATACATCAAAAATAAGGGTTTTTTTCCCCTTTTTTATATGGTTTTGACACATCTAGGCTCCTATCTGAACCACTTTTTCCCCCCAGAAAGAATCCCTCTCTAAAACTCGCTCTGTTCTCAAGTTCACACTTGCTTACGAATTGACCTGAAAATGAGAAAAACATGCAAATAAATTTCTTCCTAGAAGTGCCCTGTAAGAAACAGGTTCTATAATCTCATATTAATCCAAATAAAAATAAGGGGAAGAGGACAGATAATTTGTGAAGGAAGCAAGAAAAATAATTATCTAGATTGGGCATAAAGAAAATACAGTAAAGTTTTCATACCATTCTAAAGTAAGTTTAGCCAGAAAAGAGAGACAGCAGCCCTTCAACAACAGCTTGCCTTCGGCATCTAGGAAGACAAACGGGGACTTCCGCAGGGAGCCAGAGACTCTAACCCCCAGAGAATGTCGGAACCATCATGCTTATAACCTGATAAGTGGCTATCCAGTGAACCAAAAGCACTTACCCCATTGAAATGATTTAGGTAACTGTGAAGGTAGACACCATTTGCAATTATAGTTCATATTTATGCGCATTTTTCAATTTGATGTCTAAACTACGACTGGTAGTATAATGAGAAAGTAAATTCAGATGCACAGAATGTTTCCTAAATCTAGGAAAATAGATTTAAATGTAATTTATAAATCTATATATTTTATTAAAGAGTAAATATATTTAAACTTATTATAGAAATTCCAGTGTGGTGTAGTTAATACATATATAGGACAGAACATGGCTTTTTTTTTTCTTTAAGAAGGAACCAATGCAATGGCTAGTCTTTATTGGAAAGAAAAAGCTTCAGAGCACATTTTGAATACGTCAGTGCAAAGGCTCAGTGAGCCAACCAGCTTGTAAAGAGTCCCACAGCGAGGGCATGGCTGGGTCTTGCCTTTGTGCGCCAGAACCAGATGAGGGCACTATTGTCATCTTCACAGATGCAGCCTACTTTTTACTCTTTGGTGATAGATGGGACTCAGGGTCTTCCTTTGTGCCTGAAGCTGCCTTGGGGGCTATCATACTGTATGGGTCCAGTCCCTTCTGTGCAGCCACCATGACCTCCCTCATTCAGTCCAGTCACCTGCTCTTCAGCAGTTGGAACACCACTTTCAGGTGCTCTGGAACACACCACAAAGATTCCATTGGGACCACGAGCCCTGAGGGGCTGTTTCACCAGCACTCCAATTCCGCAAAGTAACCTCGACACCGTAAGTAACATCGCTACAACCAGCAACACTTCCAGGAACAGGCTCTAGAACAGAAGGTGTTTTAACTAAATCTCAGTCTCTCACTCCAGTCTTCCTAATCCCGGTTGTAAATATTAGTCAATTTCTTTTAAACGTCTCTGCTTTTTCTTTTCCTGTTTTCTAATAACTTAAGGCTCTACTTTTTGATTTATCGGTTTCAAAAACTATCAGATTACTCCCTCATAAGAGTTCAAAGTGGGAGATTTATCTTACTTAAATCTAAGCCACTTCCTTCTACGCTAAAATTGTTCCATGGTTATACCAGTGATATACTGGTTAACATTTAAACAGTGGATTTAAACAATGGATTCACTGATATCAAGACACTCCAATTTGTAGCATTTGCTAACTTCCATGGCTAATTTCAAACTACTGGAGAACGAACTTGAATAATTCCTGAAAATTTAAAAATTAGCTCTAGCAACTCAGGACAGAACAACTCTCCTACATTACCAGACAGAATCTATTTACATTAGTAATTACTCTTTTTTTAACACTAAATAATATGTTTCTATTTATTGATGAAGGTTCTTCATTTTGTATCTTGACTTAGCCCTTTCTGCCTCCCTTCTACCTTGAATCTTATTCAATTATCACTTTTATATAAAGATACTATGTGTACTTCAATAGGAAATTACAATGAAGTCTTCTATGTTTCTTCTTGATTCTTAAAGTTGAAAACTCATGAGCAGTATAAAAGTAAAACCATATAGGTATCATTTACTATAAGCCAGTTGTTGTATTTGTATTCCAGTATCATAACACTGGAATATTATAAAGAGGATACTCTTAGCATCAAGATCACTTTAAATTTTAAATGACATTCTCATTTGTTGCATTCTATTGATTGCTTATATTGATAAAACAAAACCCTTATTTATTCCAGATGGAGAACATGGTTTTATTAACTAGAACTTTTGCAATTACATTTTGCATTGGATTTGATTTTTCTTGGAGTTTCTAATTATTTTATGTATATGCTATGCATCTATGGGTAAAAGTTTAGGATGTGTTTATCATATTCTTATATTTATCTTCCTTTGCAATCACACTATTTTGTAACATCTCTCTTAATACCAAAAGCCTCCCTCTCAGATTACTCCCTCTTCCTGTTTCCAGTTCCTGGCTTTCTCTCTTTTCTGTCATCTCTGTTACCAAAACATCCCTGGTCAAATTCAGCTCTCCATCTAGACTGTGCTACAACTGAGCATCTGATAGTGGCTAGAGAAAACTCACAATTATGCTGACTGGTCACCCTCCAAAGTCATGTCTATTAATTTTAAATGAGCTTTGAGATATCAACAGGTCTATTGCATTGCCCTCAACCCCCTTTCCCACTATCCACATCATTTTATCATATCTTCTTCTGTCTTCTCAAACATTCATACCTCTTTGACATTTGATGATCTTCCTTGTAATTTTACTAAGAGAATAGAAAGTAGCGAATATTTACCACCAAATCCACCAAGCAACCTCTACGTGTACCCACATACGCAGTCCGTCATAACTGTCAAAATTAGGACTGCCCTTATTCAAAGACACTGCTCTTGAACTACTCTCCTGCTCTCCTGAATCATCAGATTTTCATTTCTATTGAATGATTCCCATAATAATACAAGCATGCTACAAATATATCATCATAATTGCATAATTAAGAGGGTGTTGTACAGGATCAAAGAAAAACAGAGGAAGAGAATACAGAGCAATTTGTGAAGACAGTTATTTATATGCTAATTTGATACAGAATAGAGATAGTATTTTGGATTAGTGTTGAAAGGATGGACTAGCATAGTATGATACTGGAACCATTGTTTTTATTTTGGAAGAAAATAAATTTGGACCTATAATTCACGGTGATCACAAAAGTCAGTTACATACAGATAAGTTGATATATCAGTATGGAAAGTAAATTTTTAAAACTTTAGCCAAAAATAAATGAGAATATTATTCTTACCTTTAAATAAGAAAAGGTAAAATAGGGTGACATTATCATTAAAATCTTAAGGAAACTTTATGAATTTTACTACAATGATGTAACAACTGAATTTTTATTTTCAAAAATGGATAACTGGCTTGTTTGAAAACAAGCCACCTACAGAAAACAACAAAAGTAACTAGAAAAACATTTAAAATGTTAATTTGAAGGTGTAAGGCAGCTACAAAGTTTGTGAAGACTTGAGGGGCAAAATCCCAGAGAGAAATAAAATCCATAGAAGTGAGCATATACTTGGTACTCCTTTTTCTTCACAAGGAATTTATGATCCTTAAGCTGCGGCTAAGAGAGTTTGAAGTTGAACAAAAGTACTTTCAAGCTTTCAGCAATTTATGGAAACAACGGGACAGAAATCAAAGATCAAAGGCCAATAATAAGGAAAGGCCAATAATAAGGAGAGTTTCTGGTAAACCAAACAAATTAGGTTTAGAAAAAGGCTATGGGATCAAAATAAGAATAAGACATAATTAGACCAGTTCTCAGAGAACTAAACTCCAATTAAACGTCAGTCCATGATGGGATTAAAGTAATCTGGCATTACCCTAACTGCTGCTATAAAGTTCATTTCTTTCCTGGAATATTATATAATCTGTTACTTCAATTTTTTTCTAAAAGTTTTCACAAGGTCTGGCATCAAACAAAAATCACTAGGCATCCAAAGGGATGAAAATGCACCAATTATTAGGAAAACAAATATTGATAATAGCAGGATAGAAATCAAAGATCAACCCCAACACTACAGAATCCTAATAGGAAATGGAGTGCAATGAAAACACCATACCCCTCTCCTGTACATACTACGAAAATACTAACTTTTTAAAAAAGGCAAACTAAATTATCAGTATATATAAAAGGTAATATATGGTAAACAAATGGCATTTCATTTAAATATTTAAGGACATCTATTGTTTACAAATCAATTCAATGTAATTCAACATGTTAAAAGAATAATATAGAAAAATATGATTTCACCAGACCATTTGATAATAGACTAGGAAATATCTGATAAAGTGTCTAAAAATAAAACAAACCAAAACCAGCCAAACAAAAAACAGAAATCACCTAATATTATGATAGATGGTGAAATAGTAAAATACTGAACAACATTCCACTGAAATGAAGAATGAGATAAGGAGGATCTTCCCCACTACTTTCATTCAGCATCATTATGAAGAGCACTTTGAGCATAGCAGATAAGTTGGGGAGAGGTATAAGGATTGTAAATTAAAAAAAACCCTAAAATTATTCATAGAGTCATAATTTTGTACATAGAAATCTAAAAGAATATATAGAATATTTTTTAAGTTTATTTATTGAGAGAGAGAGAATGTAAGTAGGGGAGGGGCAAAGAGAGAGGGAGAGCATCCCAAGCAGGTTCCACACTCAGCACAGAGAGGGTTGTGGGACTCAGTCTTACAACCCTAGGATCGTGACCTGAGCCAAAATCAAGATTAGGATGCTCAACCAAGTGAACCACCTAGGCACCCCAAGAATGCACAGAATCTTAATATAAGTGTGGGTTGAGGGAGGTCATTGTGTATATGTTTAATATGAAAAATAAAATGTCTTTCAATATATTAGTAATTAACACTAGAAAATAATTTTTTTAAAAAGATATTACTTGCAATTTTCTCCAGTAACATAAAATTCCTAGAATTAAATAAATAAAAGATATACAGTACCCCTAAAGAAATAAATAAATATAAAATATTAGAGAAATTAATGCTGAGACATATGCCATAGTTATAAATCACAGTCTCAGAATTGTAAAGGTTCAAATTGTTCCAAATTGACCTATAGTTTAAAGAAATATTAATCAAAATCCCTCCAGTTTTGTGTATATGTGTCTATATGTACAAATTAGCAAGCTTAACCTAAAGACTAAGAATAACAAAACAATCTTGAAAAAACATAAAGAAGTTCAGAGAACTTAGGTAGTATAACATAGATATAGTGACAGGTAAATATTTCAACTGCATATAATAGAGTCCAGAAAGAGACTTACATGTGTTTCAGCATAAAAGCGGTACTACAGCACAATAGGAGAATAAACAGACTTATATAAATAAATAAATAAATAAATAAATAAATAAATAAATAAATAAATGGCTTTGGATCATTTTACATACCCATATAATATATAATTCATACCATACACAATGCCAATTTTAGATGAGAATATAAAAAGTAAAACATTGAAACTTCTAGAAGAAAATGTAAGAATATTTTCAAGACTTGGAGTTGGTAAATTTCTTAAATATTACATGTGAAAACCCTACTAACTATGAAGATAAAGATTGTTAATTTGTATTCTTCATCAAAATAAACTTCTAAAAAATACAAAGGTAAACCATAGAGTGACATGTTATTTGCAGTACACATGACCAACAATAATTTGTATCCAAGACGTATAAACACATAAATCAATAAAGAGAAGACAGGTAATGTAAAAGAAAAATGGGCAGGAAGCCGGAACTGACAATTCATAAAACCTTTCTAAATGGCCAATGACAAGGGGCTCAATCTAATTAGAAACCAGAAAATGCTAATTAAAGCCACTAGAATTTTCCATTTCATACCCAATTAAGGTTTTCCACGAAGTGAAGCCTAAAAGGAAATTTAAGTTGTTATTGAAAATTAGATATGTTCCACTGTTTAGTTTGCTGATTCAGTTTATATACATGATATTTCTTTAATGTCTTAGTGCTCTCCATTTTCTCTTTTCTTTTTTGAAACTCCTATTGAAAAAATACTATCTTGCTGCACAGGTCCTCTCTGACTTTTCCTATATACTCAGATATTTTATTATATTCTGTCTTCTATGTTTTTTTAAAAATATTTTAATGTTTATTTATTTTTGAGAGAGAAAGAGACACAGCACAAGTCAGGGATGGGCAGAGACACAGAGTCTGAAGTAGACTCCAGACTCCCAGCTGTCAGCACAGAGCCCGATGCAGGGCTGAACCCATGAACCTTGAGATCATGACGTGAGCTGAATTTGGACTCTCAATTGATGGAGCCACACAGCGCCCCGTGTTCTTTTATGTTCTTTATTCTATGACATTTATTTAGCTTTAGATCTGTTAAAAACGCAAAATTGAACCAAGTCTATTTGAAGATTTAATTGGCTTTATTAAATGGTTCATGACTAAGGCAGCATCCCACAAATTACAGGGGAGCTCCACTAAGCTAAACAAAAAAAACATTTTTAAAGACACACAGAGGGCATAAAAAAGAAACTTATTAGCAAAGAATGCATTGTTTTGAAAAAAGTTGTCCTCCTAAGAGGAGCAGAAAAAGTCAGTCAGTCAGTTTCCTAGAATTGACCAGGAAATTCCATCTTGACTGATTAAAAGTTACATTCCTGAAGAGTTGAAACTGCAGTTTTGATTAGGTTAGATATTTTAAGTCTTCGTTTACTGACTGGAGGCTTAACCTAACCCATGTTTTGTTGTTGTTGTTTTGTTTTTTTAACAGATCTCTTATGACTTTATGGATGTAATAGTTTCTAAAATTTGTGTAACTGTTTTATTGATTACTTAATATTTTGATTACCCTTCTGTTCTCTCAATTCTCCCTTTTTATTGCACAGTCAAATTTTCTGTGGATTCGTCTTAGTCTTTCTCTTTCAGAAGTCCTGTTTTCCTCAAATCATCAGTTGGGCTCCTGGGAAAGTTGATTATGAGATAAAGTTTAGCATGCAAAGTATTTATTAAGGAGTGCCTTTGGGATCGACACCAGAAGAAAGAGGAAGAGAGCAGAGCTAAGCAGTGGAAGAAGCTGATCTGCAGTGTGAGCTCAAAGTCAGCCTTCACTGACCTCATGGACAGCTCTAGAGCTAGAATGATCCTTTAGAATATCCTCTGATATGGCCAGACATATATACTCTCAAATCCATCAGTTCTTAGATGTAGGTCACTCCAGGAAAGGATGTGATTTGGGATGAGGACTCTGCAGCTGAGACAATTACGGAAGACCTTAGCAGCTAAAGTCCATCTGCCAAAACCCTCCCAGAATCTGAGGCCTTATGTCCTTCATTGAGAGAGAAGTATCTGGAAGATTCTTCACATTGTGTTCCACAGCTCATGTGTCTAGTAGCCCTTTGTTTTACTCTTACATTTGAAAGCCAATCCATTTTTTCTGCAGTGGGATACATCAAATTATGACCCAAGAAAGGGCCAAATCTGGCCCATTTATGTATTACCTGTGGCTACTTTTACGCCATAGCCAGAGTTGAGTAATTGCAACAGAAGACATTATGGGCAAACAGAACCAGTAATATTTACTTTCTGACCTTTTATACAAAATAGTTTGCTGAACTATGTTCTAGAACACTAGTGTGCTTTCAGTACAGTTGTGCAGTTAGTGCTATTTACCTCTAAACACATTCCCTGAGTGAAATTCATAACAATAACATCTAATTTAATTGAGCACTTATCGTTGAGAATCTTTTTACTCTCATAAGCCCCATTGAAGCCCAGGAACTCTGGTCCCAGGGTCCCAGTAGCTGGTAGGCACCTAACTACTGAAATATCTGTCTATGCAGAGTTGGTTGAAGAATAGTTTCCCATTACCCAGCAAGAGTCCATCAGACTTTGAGCCCCCTTGCATGCTAGAATTTAGAAGCATAATCATGTAAACTAGAATCACTTTCTTGTATGTGAAGGTCTAATGGCCTTTTGCTATGCACATGTTTGGAGATAGGGTGAAGATAGAAAGGTTAAAAAATAGCCAAAGTTATTCCATATGTATTTGTTTTGGGCCTTTGTTTTCACTTCAGGCTACTTTGAATCCAATGTCTAGTCTCTGGGATCCCCCAGAGCTCCTGCATACCTTCTTCCTCCACCCTATTTCAACACTTGTTACATATTTCAATCATCCTTCTTTCAAAAAACACTGTCCTCTGATAACCATCTTACATTGTTCTGTTCTAATTCATCTTATCCTTTTCAGAGTTGTCTAACAGCCCTACCAGGTGAATGCCTGCTCTTAGTCTGCTTTTTTGGTATCTTGTTTATTTTTAATTATGCAGTAGCTCAAGAAAAAAGGTTAAGTCCATTTCAGTGTTCTGCTTGGGGTTTTTGTTTGATAATGAATACTTAAATATTTACAAGTGTTTGACACCAGTGCCATGTGGAACCTGAGGCAAAAGAAACATTCAGTAATATTGATTCTGGCTTTATTTAAAAGTTTGATGTTTTGATCATCATGGATCTTCTTGCATTAATATTGACTTAAAAAAGTATTGCATTGAATATTTTTATATCTTCATTACTAAGTATTTTGGTGTCCCTTTAAATTTTGCACCCAAGCCATGTGCCTCTCTTGCTTCAACCTTGTTCCAACCCTGCCTGATATGGTCCTCAAAGCTCTTGATTACGTAACATTTACATTCAGGGATAATGATAACCATATAATTATGAATACTAATACACAAAGGATACTATGGAAACACCTATAGCCAAAACTTTTATGCCACACTCAGATGTTAGTTATTATAGCATATTTATTTATTCACATAGATAAATTATTCCCATTTCCAAGCGCAGGTGTCAGCATTGGTGGTATAAGTGGTGAGCATAGGGGCCTTCCAAAGGAATGTGTTAAAATGAAGAGCTACCATACAAGATATAAAGGCAGATAATTCATTACAGCACTAGCTACTTACATTATCTGGAATTTCTGATATGAAATCTACTTCGTTGGCATTAGGAGAAAAGAGCTAAGCTTTAATATGGAGCAGAAGAGAAGGATTCCTTTTAAGCATGAGTAGAGTCAACCTTTTAGATTCAACACTGGATGCCAAAAATTAACAAGAGATTAATAATTTTCTTTAGACAAGGAAGTTTCTGAAAACCTTGGAAAACAAGACATAAGAATAATAAAAATCATGCTTCTACATTTGCCTGAACTATTTTTCTGTATTCTAGTTATGTGCAAAGAATCAAATACATTACCCTTCCCCCACATAAAAAGATCTCAGTAAATGTATTCTGCTCTAGCAAATGAAACACTTAAAAGGATTTGTACATTTTACTCACTTATATTTTCAACTTAACTTTTCTGAATGTTTCAAAAATTATATAAAAATAGAATACTACTGCATTAATAAAGTCAATAGCAATAATCATAATAAGCATGGGTAATAAAAAATGCCAGAATGATAGGCATCTTTGTGATAAACGTTGGCAAGATAGAAGCAGTACATTTACTAATGGAATCATACAATCATAAAGTATTTCATACATAAATATCCAAAATAAAATTATCATTTTCCAGGAATGAAAACACTTCAAAATTATAGTGTGCACAGCTCTAAATTGATTCTATAAATGGATTCCAGAAAATCATTTACAACATGGATATATTTAAGATGCCATTCAAGCTTCCTGAATACTTTAAAGGTGGAATCACCAATGCTCAAATCTCTGCTGATAATAAGAAAAACAAAAGACTTACATATTCAGGGGATTTATATGCTTGGTGTAACAAAAGATACAAATTAAGAAAATACAAAGACAGTTTACAATGAAATGATACTGATACACAGAAGGCAAACTAATGCTTTAATTATTCATCATGCTTAATTTCATATAAGCAACTCTCAGTCATCATAGTCTAAAAATTCTTGGTCTACATCATGATTGCAGTTTTGATTGTCATCAGATTCCCTTACTTCACCCTGTGTCCTCTTTGAGAGGCAATGTAGCACATGATTAGAATACAGATCCTAGAGTCAGACTGCCTGCATTGATAGCCCAGATTTGTGACTTTAGACGAGGCACTTAACTTCTTGGGTCTCAGTTTTAATATCTCTAAAATGAAAGTTATAGTCCTATATTATTTTTAAATTTTCATTCCAGTATAATTAACATACAGTGTTATGTTAGTTTTAGGTGTACAGTACAATGATCCAATAATAAGTCTATACATTACTCAGTGCCCATCATGATAAGTGTGCTCAATCTCCTTCACCTAGTTCACCCCTCCCTGCCCTCCTCCACTATGGTAACCATCAGTTTGTTCTCTATAGTTAAAATAGTTTCTTGGTTTGTCCCTTATTTTCTTTGTTTATTTGTTTTGTTTCATAAAGACCACATATGAATGAAATCATATGGTATTTGTCTTTCTCTGACTTATTTAGCTTAACATTATGCTCTCGATCCACCCATGTTGTTGCAAATGGCAAGATTTCATTCTTTTTTATGGCTAATATTCCATGGTAAATATATACCTCCTTCTTTATCAATTCACCTATTGATAGACACTTGGGCTGCTTCCATAACTTGGCTATTGTAAGAAATGCTGCAATAAACATGGTGGTGCATGTATCTTTTCAAATTAGTGTTTTTGTATTCTTTGGGTAAATACTCAGTAGTGGAAGTACTAGATAATTCTATTCTTAATTTTTAAAGGAACCTCTCTACTGTTTCCCACAGTGGCTGCACCAGTTTTCATTCCCATCAACAGTTCACAAGGGTTCCCATTTCTCTACATCCTTGCCAATAATTGTTGTTTTTATGTGTTTGATTTTAGCAATTCTGACAGGTGTGAGATGATATCTCATTGTGATTTTGATTTGCATTTTCCTGATGATAAGTGATGTTAAGCATATTTTCATGTGTCTGTTTGCTCTCTGTATGTCTTCTTTGGAGAAATGTCTATTCATGTCTACTGCTCATTTTTGAATTGGATTATTTGTTTGAGTGTTGAGTTGTATAAATTCTTTATAAATTTTGGTTGCTAACCCCTTTCCAGTATATCGTTTGTAAATATCTTCTCCCATTCAGTAGGTTGCCTTTTTAGTTTTGTTGACTGTTTCCTTTCTTGTATGGAAGATTTTTATTTTGATCTTTATTTTTGCTTTTGTTTCCTCTCTCTCAGGACACATACCTAGAAAAATGCTGCTATGGCCAATAAGAAAAGAATTACTGCCTGTGCTCTCTTAGGACTAGGAATTTTATGGTTTCCAGTTTCACATCTAAGTCTTTTATCTATTTTGAGTTTATTTTTGTGTATGATGAAACAAAGTGGTCCAATTCATTCTTTTACATGAAGCTGTCCAGTTTTCCCAACACCATTTGTTGAAGATACTGTCTTTCCCATTACAAATTCTTGCCTCCTTTATTAAAAGTTAGTTGACCATAAAATTATAGGTTTATCTCTAGGCTCTCTATTCTGTTCCATTGACCTATATGTCTGTTTTTATGCCAATGAAATGCTGTTTTCATTACTACAGTGTGTAGTATATTTTGAAATCTACAATGGTGATATGTCTCATTTTGTTCTTCTTTTTCAAGATTGCTTTGGCTATTCTGAATCTTTTGTGTTTCCAAACAAACTTTAGGATTATTTTTTCTAATTCTGTGAAAAATGCTGTTAATATTTTAATAAGGATTTTATTAAATAGGTAGATTGTTTGGGGGTAATATGGACATTCTAACAATATCTTTTCCCCCAATACACAGCATGGATATCTTTCCATTTGTTTATGTCATCTTCAGGTTCTTTCATTAAGATTTTTAGCTTTCATCTCTTCAGTTAAGTTTATTCCTAGGTATTTTATTATCTTAGTGCAATCATAAATGGGATTGTTTTCTTAAATTCTCTTTCTGCTACTTAATTATTTATAAATGGCAACTGATTTCTACATTTTTTTTTAATTTTGTGACCTTACTGTATTCATTAATCTGTTCTAGTAGTTTTTTTGTGAAGTCTTTAGGGTTTTCTTTATATGGTATCATTCCATCTGCAAATACTCACCAGCTTCTTCCTTAACAATTTGGGTACGTTTTATTCCTTTTTTTTTTTTTTGTCTGCTGTGGCTAGGGCTTCCAGTACTGTGTTGAATAAAAACAGTGATAGTGGGCATCCTTGCTTTGTTCCTGATTTTAGGGGGAAAGCCCTCTCATTTTCCCCATTGTGTGTGATGTTAGTTCTGGGTTTTTCATATAAGACATGTATTATCATGAGGTATGCTCGCTCTAAATCTACTTTGTTGTGGGTTTTAATCATGAATGGATATTGTACTTTCTCAAGTGTTGTTTCTGCATCTATTGAAATGATCATATGACTTTTATCCTTTCTCCTGTTGACGTGACGTATCATGTTGACTGACCTGTTAATATGGAACCATACTTGCATCTAAGGAATAAATCCTACTTCACTGTGATGAATATTTTTTACTGTATTGTTGGATTTGGTTTACTAATATTTTGTTGAGTATTTGCAGTTCTCTTTTTTTGTTCTGTCTTTATCTGGTTTTGGTAATAGGGTAAGGCTGACTTCATTGAAGGTATTTGAAAGCTTTCCTTCCTCTTCTATTTTTTTGAATACTTTGACAAGAATAAATGAACCTTTGTTTAAATGTTTGGTGGAATTCACCTGTGAAGCGATCTGGCCCTGGATTTTTTATTTGTTGGGAGTTTTTTGAATACTGACTCAATTTTATTGCCAATAATAAGTCTATTCAAATTTTCTATTTCTAACTGTTTCAGTTTGGGGAGTTAATTCTTTCTCGAAATTCGTCTATTTCTTCAAGGTAGTTCTCTTGGTTGGCATACAATTTTTCTTAATATTCTCTTATAATGATCTGTATGTCTGTGGTTTCCATTGTTGTGTTTCCTCTTTCATATCTGATTTTGTTTTGTTTTTTCTTTTTATTTTTTGAGCCCGCCTTTTTTTTTTTTTTTTTTTTTGATGAGTCTTGGATAAAAATTTATCAGTTAATTAATTGATCTTTTCAAAGAACCAGATCCTGGCATTGGATTGTTTATTGGTTTTTTGTTTTTTGTTTTTTTGTTTTTTTTTTAGGTTTCTACTTTGTTTATTTTTATTTTAATCTTCATTATTTCCTTCCTTCTACTGCTTTGGGCTTTTGTTTGTTCTTCTTTCTCTAACTCCTTTAGGTATAAGATTAGGTTGTTTATTTGAGATTTTTCTTGTTTCTTTTTTTTTTAATTTTTTTTTGAATTTATTTCTAGGTGAGAGAGAGAGAAAGCGTGAGCAGGGGAGGGTCAGAGAGAGAGGGAGTCACAGACTGAAACAGGCTCCAGGCTCTGAGCTGGCAGTCAGCACAGAGCCCGACGCGTGGCTCGAACCCACAAACCGCGAGATCATGACCCAAGCGAAAGTCGGACGCTTAACCGACTAAGCCACCCAGGCGCCCCCCCATTTTAACTTTTTATAGTTATTGCCAAGTTGCTCTCTTGTTAACATTTCCATTAGCAAACTATGAAAGTTCCTGATCTCCCTCACCCCCACCAATGCAATGTGCTATTAAACATTTCCATCCTTGCCGCTCTAATAGGAAAAAAATGGTGTCATTGCGAATGAAGTTGACTATTTTTTTATATACTTAGCAGCAAATCATATTTCCTTATTTATAAATTGTATCTACTAATTGTCGAGCTTTCTCTTAGTGAGTTAGGAATATTTTTGATACACTTATGTGTCAGGCACTGTTCTAAGCATGTTACAGAAATCAACTCTTTTGGTCCTCATAATAGCATCCCCATTTTCTTTTCTTTTCTTTTTTTTTTTTTAATGTTTTCTTTATTTCTGAGAGAGATAGTGTGAACAGGGGAGGGTCAGAGAGAGAGGGAGACACAGAATCCGAAACAGTGCCAGGCTCTGAGCTAGCTGTCATTACAGAGCCCGATGCGGGGCTCGAACCCATGGACTGTGAGATCATGACCTGAGCTGAAGCCGGACACTTAGCCGACTGAGCCACCCAGGCGCCCCTAGCATCCCCATTTTCTTAAATGAGGAACTAGAAGCTCGGAGGGACTTCATAATTTGCCCAATGTCACACAACCACGAAGTGGCGGAGTTTGTATTTGAACATAGGCATTCTGGCTCCAGAACCCAAGAGTTAGTAACTGTTAAGCAAGACAGCTTCTTAGCATTGTAGCCCTCTTCTTCAGCTCTTGTTCTCCAAGTATGGTACAGCACTGGATGACGCAGGGCACCAATGAATACTTGACCCAATAGGGACACCAAAAGAGGAAGAATAAAGCTATTATGACCAAAAAAAAGGGCCTCCTCTCTGTGCTCTGTCAAAAAGGGAGAGGAGGTGGAAACTGGTTTCAAGGAGATCAACTTGTGGCCACCTCACAGCCAGTGAGTCCTTAGGCCCAGAGTAATCTGCATGAGATTTAGAGCCCCATGAAGAATGCTAATACGAGGCACTTCATTTATCAGGATATTTCAGTTGGAGCTGCCGTCCTTTAAAGAATGTGTTCCCCCCCCCACCAGGCTGCTCTTGTCTGGTCTTTCCCCTCCCCCACTCCCCTCAAACCACTGTTGCCAAAGCATTTTATAAAAAAAATTGAGAACTTTTGTTTCCATAGGATGTATGGAAGAAATCACTTGAACCCAATCGAAAACAGCCTTCCACTTGCCCATCAAGATTGGGAAACCAAAGCCCCAAACAGGAAGTGATTCATGCAACTCTTTCTATAGGAGCCAGACCTCAAACTTTTGACCCTGGTTCCCACCTCAGTACTTTTTGTACTGTTGGGGAAACGCAATTATAAAGAAGCTCTCTTCCCAATCCAGAAAACTTCTCTACAAAAGTCGAAGAGAACGAAAACAATTTTAAGCATTAAACCAGAATATGAGGCATATCATGGGCAATCAATCCACAGAGATTATAAAGACAGAAAGAAACCTCACGCTTTTATATAGTTTCTATGAGCTGAATTTTTTCCCTTTAAAATTCATATGTTGGGGCATCTGGCTGGCTTAATCAGTTAAGCGTCGACTTTGGCTCAGATTTATCTCACAGTTTGTGAGTTTGAGCCCTGTATTGGGCTCTGTGCTGACAACTCAGAGCCTGGAGCCTGCTTCAGATTCTGTGTCTCCCTCTCTGTCTGCCCCTCCCCAGCTTACACTCTGTCTCTGTCTCTCAAAAAGTAAATACACATTAAAAAATTTTTTTTAATTCATATGTTGAAATCATAACCCCCAGCCTCTCAGAATATGACTGTATTTGGAGAGGTAGTTAAAGGCAAGGCCCTAATCCAATCTGACTGGTATCCTTCTAAGAAGAGGAAATTCGGACACACAAAAAGCCACTGGGGAATGTGCGCATGGTGGAAAAGTCATGTAAGGACACAGTGAGAAGGCAGCCATCTGCAAGCCAAGGAGACACCTCAGAAGAAACTAAATGTGCTGACACCTCCGGGCTCCAGAATTGTGAGAAAATCAATTTCTGTTGTTTAAGCCACCCGCCACCCCGCCTGTAGTACTTTCTTATAGCAGCCGTAGCAAACCAAGAGTCAAGCAGATGCAACCCATTTCGTACATGTTCTCAAGATAAATGATAAAATGGGGTGCCTGGGTGCCTCAGTCAGTTAAGCGTCTGACTTTGGACTCAGGTCATGATCTCACGGCTCATGAGTTCAGTACCTGCTTCAGATTCTGTGTTTCCCTTCCTCTCTGCCCCTCCTCCATACACACTGTGTCTCTCTCTGTCTCTCAAAAATAAACAAACATTGGGGGAAAAAAAGATAAATGATAACTAGTCCTCAGTTAAGAGGACATAACAGTACCATCTGTCACACCCAGAATGCATCCTAGATTCACCCCATGTGATTCAGGTGGTCAACGATGTTGGCTAATTGGCTTTATAAAAAATTTCAAAATAGGGTGCCTGGGTGGCTCAGGTGGTTAAGCGTCTGACTTTGGCTCAATTCATGATCTCACAGTTTGTGAGTTCGAGTCCCGCATCGTGCTGTGCTGACAGCACGAAGCCTGCTTTAGATCTTCTGTTTCCCTCTCTCTGCCTCTCCCCTGCTTGCTCTTTTCTCTGTCAAAAATAAACAAACATTGAAAATACACTTTTCATATCTTTATGAAAGGAGGTATTTTCACCAGCTGAAGCTAGCAGCCACTGAAGTTAGGCTCCTACCTTCCCTCAGAATGGGGACATGGAGGTGCCATCTCCTTGAGGATTGTGTTTCAAGGGGATGGCTTGCAAGATCAACAGCAGTGTCCCTGCACAGCAGTGTGAGCGTACTTCACAACACCGAACCATGCACTTTAAAATGGCCAATGTGATAAATTTTATGTTTTATATATTTTACCACAATAAAAAAAGGAGAAATGGTTCCCAAGCCCTTGAGAAAGACATTCCTGGGTTGTAAAACTGGCAGGATGCTTTTAAAAGGATTTATATACATTTCGAAGGGGCTGCAAAAGAATTTATAAGTTTTCTAAAGAAAATCGTCTGAGAAAAAAGAGAAGTCTTTTCTCTTACTCTCAACAGGGAGAATTAAGTCTTTTATTTTTAATTGGCATTTACCCTTACACTCTAAATCTTACTCCCTAATCGCACTTTAAGGAAACTGCAGCCCAGAATGATCAAAGAGCTTGCCCAAGGTTACATAGTTGGTGATGTCAAAGCTTGGCCTTGGATTCAGGTGTCCTGACACCCAGGGCAGTGCTCACTTCTGAAATCCCCCCAGAGACAATGAAGCTGCTCTACCTGTATGTGGAGAAGCAGCATCTTATCTTACAGCTCACTGAGGGGCCACTATGCATATTAAGTAGGCAATATCTTTTGGCAATATCTGTGTGGCTAGAGCCAACATGGTGTCTCATCTCAGCCTGGGCCAAACAAACTACCGAGAAGCCTCTGTAGGGTCCTCACTGCCTGCTGCAAGGGGAAGAATGAGACTATGAACAGTACCTCTGTCACAGTGCTTAGGGAAGTTCTTCTGCCTCCCTCTCTAATCTGTCTTGAGTTGGACAGGTGGTATAATTTCTGTACTCGCCATCTGCTTCTAAACCATGAGAAGCAGTGTGAAGGCAGTAAAGAGGAAACAAAGAGGAGAAAATCCTGGTGATTGGCCCAATGTGGTGCCATCTCCAAAAGCCTGGATTATATGTTCCAAGTACCAGCAATAACAGCAACCGTATTTCAACAGCACTTAACAGTTTCCAAAGTAAAATGGTAAAACCATTATTATCATCACAACAACCCTCTGAGTAAGAAGGAAGTCTTTTATACACACCCGCCACCTTCCTTTTCCCTGAACACACACACACACACACACACACACACACACACACACACACACCCCACTTCACCTTCCAGTCAAAATACATGCATACATCTTTCCCTTCACATGCCACCCAAGTTTTTTTTTTAACCTTTTATACATTCAGGAGATTGACCAAGATGGCAACACAGGGGCTTTTGAACTCCCTTCCTTCCACAAACACACTGAGTAAACAGCTACAGTCAGAGCATCTTCCTTTGAAAGAAACCTAGAAACTAGCTGAGCAACTGTTACACATAAGGCAAATGAGAAAATGCCCATATCTCACAGGTAGGAAAGTCTAAGATACCCTCTTATTAAAGAGTCTACCTTCTGAGCAGTGCCATGCATTG